>JASDQU010242131.1:178011-200250 GCA_032191745.1 Picea mariana
TAATTGGTTATAACTACATAAATAATTAATAACTAGTCTTAAACAACATTAACCAATTCCCTATGAATGTCTTTAAAGCCTTTTATTTTTTAAGCCATTTATACATAATAATTATGTGATAATTAATTATAACTTTTGTATATGGATTTTTCACCTTGTAATCTCCATCTCCATCTCCATCTTCATATTCGTAACTTTACATATAGATATAAAAAACAAAATATTGATAATATATTATTGTGAAAATTAAATTATATTAATGAATTAAATAGTGAAAAATATTGCAATGTATGTAGCAATATGAAGGGGGTTAGAATAAGCCTTTTATTTTTTAGAGCCATTTATACATAATGATTATGTGATAATTAATTATAATTTTTGTATATGGATTTTTCACCTTATACTCTTCACCTCCATCTCCATATTCGTAACTTTACATACAAAAATATAGATATAGAAAACAAAATATTGATAACATAGTATTATTGTGACCATGTCCATATTCGTAACTTTACATATAGAAATATAGATATAGAAGATAAAATATTGATAACATAGTATTATTGTGAAAATTAAATTATATTAATGAATTAAATAGTGAAAAATATTGTAATGTATGTAGCAATATGAAGTGGTTAGAATGACCATTATTTTATTTATGAGAGTATATGTGAAAAATACACTCATTCAAAAAATACCATAAGTGAAGGATGAAACTACGATTTATCATAGAACAATGGTAAGAGAAATAAAACCTAACCCTAAAAGTTAAGGTGGTGAAAAAAGTGAAGGCCATGAGGCCCCTAGTATGTATGTTAACTTCTTGGGAACAAAAACTTTATTTTGAGCATTCTTTGGGCCATTACAAAGTTTATTTTAAGCTTTATATATTTGGTAGGTTATCAAAATTGTGAAAAACACATGGGAAGGACTCAGAAAATGTGTTGAGAGATTAAGACTTGCAAAACCATTTAAATATGACAAGGTTTAATTTTTTTTCGAGATGGTTAATTTCTAAAGTCTGAGCATCTCATGGGTCCATATTAGATTTATGGATGATTTTAGGGGCTAAATTTCGCTCATGGGCTACTTTTCCATGCTTTTTCCAAAAAAAAGATTCACTTTTCTAAAATTTATTGGCCCAAATTATATAGAATAAAATTATCTTACCTTAAAAATAGCCCAAATTTTATACAAGCTATATAAGATCCTTATAAATTTGAATAGTTTTACAAAAATATCACCAACATTTTATACTTTGCATATTAAGGACTAGTAAAATTTGTGAATGTTTCTACATTTTGAGATAAATATCCATCCTTAAAATTATCCCTAATTAGATTGATTTTACTTTCTTTGGATATGTTGCATCCATTCAACGAATTTTGTTGCTTTGTATACCTTGTTGAGTGTAACACGACTCTTTATGTGATGATGTAATAGAAAATCTACATAGTTGGGGCCAAAGGTTGGACCAAAATATACTTATGAAACTATTGTCCCAATAAAAAAAAATAGTATTTTGCAACTCAAAATTAACTAAAAACGATTCTTTAAGAAGATCATAATAATGGATTCTATTATGAAACTCTTATTGTAGGATGGAAAAATTTCCATATTAGAAAACCAATCAACATCGAAAAAAGAATAAAAATTCCATGCTTGGTTGAGGGCATCCCTTGAATGAAATCCATGGAGATTAACTCCCAAGGCTTATACATAGTGGGTAGAGGATTGCATAATCCTTGTTTATTGATTTATTCCTTAGAGATGGCATGTACAATGCATAATATCATATATCTAATGCCATACTTTTCGAGTTTTGGATAGTAGAAGTACTTATACAACATTGTGATTATCTTTTCCACATATAACAAAACTTTCATTTTATTGTAGCGTGAATCCAAAATTATAGTCTCATGATATTTTAAGGTAACATAGAGATGCCCTGTATGGCATAGAATACCATCCTAGAGGTGAAATTTTTCAACTTGTTTGCTTGCAACCAATGTTTGTTATGTAACAATGAAGTTAATATGACATTCATACAGCTAGGTCCCATCTAAAATTTCATGTTTGGAAGAATTGAGGACTGTGATTAGTGCCAAATATGAAGGATATTTAACACAGTTTGTAACTGGATTGGTGGTTCCCTTCTTGTACTTGATGTTCAGTTGGAATTATTAAAGATACATGGACCAATTTTGATGGTGTCCATTTTCCAAATTTTCTTACATCTACACAAATTACATATGTGTTTGGTAGGTGTTAATCATTGTTTCCTTTCCTAGAATATAATGCTTCCACTACCTATAGTACTAAACAATGGAGTAAATCTCCTTATCATAAGTGGGTCATATGTGAACCATTTTTAAGGAATAAATAAGATTGAATTGACATCATAACATAAGCCATATGTCTTGATTTTGAGTGGTTGTTCTCAATATGGAAGAATCAGGACCAATGATGTGTAGAGATGATGCTTCATCTCCTTGAAAAGGTTTTGTTAGATCCTGGCCAAAACAAACTTGGCCTTGGATCCACTCCTGATCATTTGGAAAGGGGAACTGTGGATATGAGAGAACCCAAACATAAAATTATGATAAAAGTTGGCAAGGACCAAGAAGATGAAAATCTCCATCAATGTCCTCGAGACTAACGAATCAAGAATGACTTGAATCTTTCCAAGATCCACATGCACGCCATATTCATCAATGAGGTCCCTGAGATATTGAATTCTTTACATGGAAAACGAGCACTTCTCTAGGTTGGTATATAACTTGTGTTTCCATAGGGCTCTTAACCCTCCTTCAGTGTGATTTAGGTTCTCTTCTTAGGTTCTATTAAAGGAGAGGGTTTTGTCTAGATAAATTACCATAAAAGGATTGGTGACTATCCATAAAATATTGTCCATTGTCTTTGTAATGTTGTTGGTGAATTAATCAAGTTGAAGGGCATGACCAAAAACTCAAAGAGAACTTCCTTAGAATTGAATGTTGTATTCCAAAAATTAGATTTTTGGATTGTAACTTGTGATAGCATGAATTAAGATGAAATTCATTGGAAAATGGAAGCTTTGTGTTGATCAAGTAGATCATTAATTGATTGGATGGGGTACCAATTCTTAACTATGATTTTTTTCAATATTTGGTTTTATTAATATAGAGTCTCCATGTCCCATTATTATATTAAATCAACATAATAGGGACCATATAGGGTGAGGAGCTAGGCTGAATGTGGCATTTTTTATCATCACTTGAATTTGGCATTTGATTGCCTCATTCTCAAAAAATAAAAATATGTTTATAAAGGCATTGAGTAGAGGGCACTGGATGTCAAACAATTTGTTTCATTTACCTGATAGTGTAGAGGTACTCATATAGGTTAGGGGTGAGTGCACAAAGTTGGTGAAAGATAAAGTGGCAACAGGGTTTGCAAGAATGCACACTCGTGGGAACGTGCACATGTTTTGAGGAAAATGCACGTGTTCTTGATGTGATAGGCTCAACAAACCCAAAAACTCCACTTAGTAATCCATGTAGGCACAATACCAAGAACGTGTGTGCATTCCTAATAAACACATGTTCAATAACATGCGTGTGTTCCTACAAAAAAATGAAATAAAAATGGCATTCACGCACTTTAGGAACACAAATGTGCTATAGGAACACGTGTGTGTTCTTGTTAACATGAAATATATCTCTATACCCCCCTTCTCTCTCTCTCCCTCACACCCTCTTCCCCCCTCTCCCTACCTCCATCTATCTTCCTCTCTCTGTCCAACTTCTTTCTCCCTCTCTCTCACTCATTGTCTCCCCCCCTCTCTCTCCCTCTCCCTCTCTTTTTTCCCCCTCTTCCCCTTGCTTCTTGTCTCATTCTTCCCCTTCTTGTGTCCTTTTTAGCAAAACTTTAGGCCAAGACTCCATAGGTTTAGGGATGAGGCTAACTTGAAAAGAAATGCCTAGGAAAGCTATTATTATTCTTGGTAATACAAGAGGAGAGACAAACATAAAGGAGCCAGGACATTATTCGGTAGTTGTGTAGGAAATTAACTTGATGTCTATGAGAAAGAGTCAAATTCTAGAAATTTAGAGGTTATTGAAATTTTAAATCCTTATGGAATAAAGAATTAGGCTTAGAAGTGATAGGAACAAGTAGTTTGGTTTCTTGAGTCTATGGTTGGGAGGAACTAAATTCTCTCCTTAGTATGTCCCTGGTATTTTCAAAATGTGGATTCAAATATATTTCTATACCTATTCATTTTATTTTTCTGCTGCAAATGGATATACTATTTAGTAATAATTATTATAGTTTGGAACAAGTATAGAAATAACCAGTTTTTATTTCCTATGATGATGTTTGTGAATTGTTAATAAAGGAATTTTAGTATAATAATTTTCTTCTACAGTAAAAGGTATTGAAAGTAAAAATAATAGTAAAACCAGAAGGCTATTAGTTGGTAATAACTACATTTTAATGTACAAGACACGATTCAAGTATTTCGATTTATGTTGGTAACAATAGTATTGTAATATGTGTGTGAATATTGTAGATAAAATGTAAATGAAACCCTCTCTTTTGAGTGTGGAATGGAAGGTGCACCGATGTTTAATTTATAAACAAAAAGAGATAAAAACTTGGCTCTATTTTCAACTACAATTTCTAAATATGGTAGTTGATAACATTGGTAGATATTACCTGTTGCTACATCTTTTATATTTTATATAATAGAGTTTATTTCTTTATTTTGAATAAACAATTGAATACATAACCTAAAAAGGGATATTATCATTTCTTCAAACTAAACAATATACTTGCAGAGAACACCATAAAGAATAACATATTACTTTTCTTTTAAGAAAAACAAAGCCATAAAAGAAAAATACAAGTATGAAAGGTTTGTGACGGCCCTAATTTTGCTTATGTCTCGGATTGGAACAAATTATCATAACTCGTTTTCATATATATGAATTTGCCTAAACTAATGGCATGGGGATTTTCAATCCTCTGCTCTACCAACTGAGTTATTCTAGCTCTTCCATGTGGATCACATGTGGATCATTCTGGTATAGGTTTTTCACTTGTATAAACTAAAAATAAGGGAAAAAGGACTTTTCCAGTTTTGAGAATGATCTTTATTATTTCAAATTTGGAAGTCATTAATATGAGAAAAAATGGATTGTGATCAAATAATTTCTAAATGATTTCATCTACTTGTAATATGGATAAACATTTCATTGATTAAGTAGGGTACTCATTCTATCATAATTCCTAACCTACCCTCTCTTTTTGTGCCTTTAGTTGTCTTATTAGTTCCGACAATTACAATAGTTCTTTCCCATATGTATATTCAGAATGATGAGATTTTATGAATCTAATGAAATAAAATTTAAGAAATAGGTTTGGATCTATTCAATTACAGAGCATATAGGATATCTATTATGGTTTAATTCTGAACGGTAATAAATATTGTGACTTATTATTGATTTTTCTATGTGAGATAATATTATTACAATGATTAGTGTTAAATATATAGAGAACATATTGTGACCATCCATGAAAGGATGCATCCATTGGATAATAAATTACTATTTATTATTATCATTTACTTATTATATATATTATTTAATAATCAATAATTATATGATTAATTATTAATCTAAGAGAATGTCTTCACGATGTTGTCCAAACATCAACACTCCCTCTCAAGAAGGGAGACATTTTGCATCATGTCAATCTTGTCTCTAAAGTATACAAACTTCACCCTAGACTCATGACACTTAATTTTTAGTCTTGGGAGATGTCTCTCTCCTACTTGAAACAAGGACAACTCCTTCTACGACTCTCCCTCTGATCCAATTGACTCTCTCTAAGATCAGGCTCACTATGGGTCTGCATGTGATATCATATAGCATCTTGATTCCTTATCATTCCTTTTCAAATCACCATGACAAGGAAAAATACTACACTAGGTTTGTTCACCATAGGTACACCCTTGTGAGTGAATGTCAGCATCATGCTAACTAACACATGGAAATCACCTCAAGCACCTCGAGTCCATATTATTCCTTGTCATGATGAAGGAAGGAATAATCCCAGGCCCATTTACCACAAGTGCACCTTTATGATAAATGTATCCTATCTCCCTTGGTCTGCAACCCAATCTAGGATAAGGTTCGTCCGATGTTGAAACATCAACACTCCCTCTTAGCTAGGGAGGTATCTTTCCATGATGTCTTCATATAGTAGTCCACTAACTACTCTATAATCAACTAGTAGCACACAACTATTATCCAATGACACACATTCACTGCTAATGGTACACAGCCACTGTAGTAGCACATAGATACTTTCTAGAGACACACTCTCCGCCAGTGGTACATAACCACCATAGTAGCAAAAGGTTTGTCAGACACATGGAAAACCCATGTGGAATTCTAGAGGTTACTCCCTCTAGGAACACTAGGGTCAACTTCCCATAATGTGTGACATCAAGGTCAACTCCCTTGACATGTCCTCATGTTCTCTCCACAAGGGACTTTGGGATATAATCCAAAATCCACTTATCCCTTCTCGGATAAGTGTCCCACTTATCCCTTCTTGGATAAGTGTCCTCATAGATCAACTCAACTCAATCATAGAGGAGTACAATCTGGAGAATGTCTATCACACATGACACTCCCATGTGAACTTCTAGAGGCTACTCCCTCTAGAAACACTAGGGTCAATTCCCCATAGTGCGTGACGTCAAGGTCAAGTCCCTTGACATGTCCTTAGGTGCTCTTCACAAGGGAAATTGGACTATAATCCCAAACCCACTTATCCCTTCTCGGATAAGTGTCCCCATGGATCAACACAACTCAGTCACAGAGGATTACGATCTAGAGAATGTCTCAGAAAGATGCAAACATCAACACTCCCTCTCAGCAAGGGAGGCATTCTATGCCACGTGAAGTCTGTTATGGAAGTACTCGAACTTCATCTTGGTTTGGTAAGAACATAAAAAACATTCTCATCTGTAGGAAGGTACTGCACCAATTCTTCCTTCCTCTACACCATGTCTCGGATGTAATGGTACTTGATCTCAATGTGTTTTTATTTGTCATGAAACATTGGATTCTCTTATATCTTCACACAAATCTAGTTATCATAATGAATAAAGGTGGAATCCAGCACATGTCCAAATAAATATGCAAGGAGCTTGTGAAGCCACACTGCTTCGCAGACTTCCACACTCAATGCAATGTACTATGTTTCTTTGGTGCTCAAATCCACATAAGTCTATTTCCTACAACACCAGGAGACCATGACAGATCCCAAAGTGAAGAAACACATGGAGGTGCTCTTCTTGTCCACTGTTCTCCCTACCCAATCAGAGTCAGTATATCCCTGCAATCTCATGTCAATACTGGAAGGATATCTCATTCCATGTCCAACTATGCCTCGCAGGTATCTCAACACATGCTTCACAACAATATAGTATGTCTATCTTGGATGACTCATAAACTGGCTAGGTACACTCATTGCATATAAAACATCTAGTCTAGTTTTAACTAGATACATCAATTATCCAATCAGTTGTTTATATAGATTCAGATCAATATCATTAGAATCAGAAGAAGACACACTTATTTTCTTCAAATTCATCACCATTGGTGTAGCCATGCACTTACAATTCAACATCCCAAACTTCTTCAATATCTCAACTGTATACTTCCCCTGACTTAGGAAGATTTCATCAGTTCTCTGCCACACTTCTAGTCCCAAGAAATAGTGCATCATACCGAGGTCCTCCATCTCAATCTTAGATGCCAACACATAATTGCATTCAATAATAAGGATCTTTGTACTGATGAGGAATAAATCAACAATGTAGAGGACCAAAATTTAGGGACTCACTATTAACATTTTTGTAGTACTAGTTGGGGTTAGCTGAAGCCTAAAATCATCAAGTATCCATTAATCCTCACATACAAAGCTTGAGGTTCCTGCATGAGTCCATACAGGGCCTTCTTCAACTTGCACACATGATATTCCTTCTCATGTATAATGAAATCATCTGAATCTCGATGTATAATTCTTCCTCGATATTTCTATTGAGAATGGTTGTCTTCACATCCATCTGATGTACTATCCAACCCATGGATGTTGCAAGGGAAATAATCATCTAGATAGAAGTGTATCGAGAAACATGATCAAATGTATCCTTATAATCTATTCTCTCCACCTGAAAGAATCCTCTAGAAAAAAATATTGTTTTGTGCTTCTCAATGCTTCTGTCAGTTGTGTGTTTGATCTTATAGATCCACTTGGAAGTCACTATAGACTTCCCCTCAGGTCTCAGAGAAATATCTCACACTTCATTCTTCATTATGGATTGATTCTCCTCCATCATGACATCTCTCCATACAGGTTGACTATGTGCCTCCTCATAATGGGAAGGCTTAGAATCAATGGTGTGGCTCATAGTTGTGGCATAGCACGAATATCTCTGAGGTCTCTTACTCTCTCGGAAGGTACTATGAGGAGATACCTATCCTTCTACCTCCTACAGAGTCTAACAATCCCATGCAAGTCCCTTCCAAGCTACTGCAATATCTTTAGAAACATCAACTAGAGCTATATGATTAACATGATCAATAAGATCAATTGCCTCCCTCTGAATTGTTGGAGGGTGAGGGAGCGAAGGCACCATTCCTTCCTGTCTCTCACTATCAATCTCGATGTGAGATCCTCTATATATCCTGAAGGCTACCTCCTCCTCAAAGGTAACATCTTTCTCACCTCAATTTATCTATGACCAGGGATGTAGATCTAGTATGCCTTCGAAGACTCACTACACCCCACAAATGTACCATTTCTGCATGAAGGGTCTATCTTGGTCCTTTTCTCTTTGGGTACATGAATGCATATTGGACACCCAAATATACTTAAGTGTCCATCCTCAGGATTCACTCATGAACTGTGTCCATACTAGACATCTTGTGGTTCCCTCATGAAACACATGTCTAAGACATATTGAGGTTCCCTCATGGAACCAATGTCTTCTATAGGACACATTGAGGTTATCTCATGGAGCCAATGTCCCCCAATACATATTGAGGTTCCCTCATGAAACCAATGTCTTGGTTCCTTCAACTAACCATCTGAGGCATGTTAGTATGAAGTCCACATTCCCCCCTACTATTCCACACATGACCCTCTGGGAAGAATGTCTCATGTTGTTGACTCAAACATATTTTTTCAACAACTCACATATTTATGGGTGCCCTGCCCTTGCCTCCTGGTGCAATGGAGTGTAACCAAACTCATCCTTTAGCTTGACATTGTCACCATTAAAGATTAAAACTTGGGCAATCTTAACCCGCTCTTTTCTCACAGTGTAGTGCAAAGTTGTGTGCTCACTATAGTTTACCACATAAACATATGAACCTATATGCAATAATTCTTCCACAAAATTAGCATTCCCATTTCTCACAGCGAAATGGAGTGAAGTAAACCTTTCCTTGCCGTTACCATGGAATATATGGTTTTCTTATCCTCCCTATGCTGCGAGCTCACAATGAGCATGTATGCAGAGTAAACAACCATTGGAAACCCTACGCACTTCTCAGGGAGTCAAACTCACGAATTTCATCTCTTGAACATGGGATTTAGCCAGATATCGACAAATCTCTCCAAATCTCAGATACATCTCTCCTGAGACAATAGACATTTAGACATTTCAAATATAATTTGCGTTTGATCAAACCAGGGGAACTACAAATAAAGTTTTCCTTCAATTAGATGCTCACCATAGGAACTCAAAAATTACAAATATTGTTTTTGTTTGATAGACCTAGGGGAACTACAAATGGATTTCACCTTCAATTAGATGCTCAACATAGGCACTTAGAAATTACAAATATGGTTTGCATGCCATCGAGCCAATGAAACTAGTAAAATTTGATCGAGCAGAGTTTTCTTTCTATTAGATGCTCATGATAGGCACTCAAAAATCACAAACATGGCTTGTGATTGAACCACGAGAAAATAATCATTTAATGCACCATGATGGAATAGTAGAATTAAGTTTAAGGTTAGCTACGATGGCCCATCATACCATGTTTAGCCACATATTCAACCACGTGTTTCACCAACGCAACTTCATATCCATTCGTATCTTCTTGTAGTGTAATATTGTTGTCTACCAATATATTTCATTATCAAACTTGTGCTAAAAATGGCACTCATGGTCTTACAATGGCCAAGGGAAAGATATTCTTATATCTTTAATCCTTTTAGCATAATTTATACGTACCAACATATTAAAACAATTTAATATATGTGTAATCTCAGATTAATATCTACAATATGATATTTGTATATGACGTTGAGGGTCGTACACTACCCACTAGGAAATATAGAATATGCTCTAGGCCCTCTCGTGAGGGAGTCAAGCTCAGTCCCGCTATGATACCGTGTTCATTTTTCTATGTGAGATAATATTATTAAAATGATGAGTGTTTTATATATAGAGAACATATGGTGGCCATCCATGAAAGGATAAGTCCCTTGGATAAGCAATAACTATTTATTATTATAATTTACTTATTATATATATTATTTAATAATCAATAATTATATTATTAATTATTAATCTAAGAGAATGTCTTTCCGATGTTCTCCAAACATCAACACTTATTAATATATGATTCACCACGATTCTGTAATTCCATTTACTACAAATGTTCCATGGGAATTCATTAAAGGAATATTTCTGAGAAATATAGTTTGTTTATGTATCTTACTACTATTCCTCTGAATCGATCTTCCTGGTACATATAATTCAGAGTAATAATAACTACACAAAAGAAAAGGCTTTCTACATATGCATCGTCCCAAGTAATGATTTTTATCAGCTCTAGAAAAGAAAAAACATCTCTCATAGGAGCTCGAATATGAATAGATAGAGCCTAAGAATTCCATGGATAAAAAATTCAGTTGATTATGGAAGCACCATAAAGATCAATTATTGAAAGAAGGTTCGAGCTAATACAATCAAATCTGCTCATTGACAAGAATCATGAATCAACCAAAATAATTTAGTGATAAAGGTGAGTGTGATTCGTTACATTATCAAGTAAAATAGTGAAAGGTTATTTTCCATGGATCTCTAATCCATCCAAAGCTTTATCTATTACCAATGGGCCCTATAAGACCATTAGAGTTAGAAGAGTAAGTTGTGCAATAACCTCTAGATCCATTTAGTTGTCTTTCACCCCTATGATCTCATCAACTCGATCAGGGAAAATTTTAAGAACCCCCCCTAAATTTATATGTATAATAAATGGGTGAATCCCCATGACACATGGGACAATGTGAAGGATATCTTATCAATAAAATAATATGCATATATAATTTTTTGGCGAATCTTTCACCAAATTATATAATCTTGTAAAATTTGGGTGAATATTTCACGGAATTATAAAATATTATGAAATTGTGGCAAATTTTCACATAATTATAAAACCTTTTAAAAGTCTTGGTGAATCTTTTAAAAGTATATTAATTCAAATAAATTTGAATCAATGTTCAAACTTGGGAGTATTCAGAGAAAATATGGTACTGAAACACTGTGCTGAAACATGTTGCACGCATGAAGAACACTATGCATAATTAATAAAATGTTCAATGAATGCAGATATGTTGGTGTTGAAACACCATGTTGAAACACCGTGTTTAAACACGCACAAAGAAGACTATGTTAATATACTCAAGTGAGACATTGTTGGGTGCTAAAAATGTCCCTTTTTGCTTATCATTTCCATGCCATTTCATTCTCATTCTCTTGTATTAATTCATCCCTAGTGTTTACATTTCCTATGAGAACATCAATTCTAAAGTAGGTACAATTCATTTTTCATTCAATATTTGTTATGTTAAAACTTAATCCATAGTCATAATTTGGTTAATTACACAGTCATACCTATAAACCACAGATATGTACATATATGCATATATCTTGGTGTTGAAAAATCGTGCTGAAAAACCTGGCTAAAACATGCTGCATGCATGAACAAGACTATGCAGAATTAATAAGAATGAATGAAGATATGCTAGTGTTGAAACATCGTGCTCAAACACCTTGTTGAAACACACTGCACGCATGAAGAACACTATGCAGAATTAATAAGAATGTTCAATGAATGTAGATATGTTGGTGCTAAAACACCCTGCTGAAACACTGTGTTGAAACATGCACGAAGAAGACTATGTTAATATACTCAAGTGAGACATTGTTGGGTGATAAAATTGCCCCCTTTTCCTTATCATTTCCATGTCATTTTCATCTCATTCTCTTGTATTAATTCATCCCTATTGTTTACATTTCCTATGAGAACATCAATCCTGGAGTAGGTACAATTCAATATTCATTCAAAATTGGGTTATGTTAAAACTTAATTCATACTTTACTTGTAAACTAGGATGATGTTTCCTTAGTTATGACTCCTAATTTGGGTAATTACACAGTTGTACCTGTAAACCATGGAGATGTACATATATGAAAATATGTTAGTGCTGAAATAGTTGGATCAAGATGAAACACGCTCCACGCATGAATAAGACTATGTAGAATTAATAATAATGAATGCATATATGTTGGTGCTGAAACACCTGGTTGAAACACGTTGCACGTATGAAGAAGACTGTGCATAATTAATAAGAATGTTCAATGAATGTAGTTATGATCGTGATGAAACACCGTGCTAAAACACGCACGAAGAAGACTATGTTCGTATACTAAAGTGACTCAATGAGACATTGTTGGGTTCTAAAATTGTCCCCTTTTCCTTATCATTTCCATGCCATTTTCATCTCATTCTCTTGTATTAATTCATCCCTATTGTTTACATTTCCTATGAGAATATCAATTCTAGAGAAGGTACAATTCATTATTAATTCAACATTGTGTTATGTTAAAACCTAATTGATGGTTAACTTGTAAACTAGGATGATGTTTCTTAAGTCCTAATTTGGGTAATTACACATTCATACCTATAAACCATGAAGATGTACATATATGCAGATATTCTGGTGCCGAAAAATTGTGTTGAAACACCTTGCTGAAACACACTGCATGAATGAAGAAGACTATACATAATTAATAAGAATGAATTCATATATACTGGTGTTGAATCTTAAAACACTGTGTTGAAACACCATGCTAAAAAATGTGTTGAAACAAACACGGAGAAGACTATGGGCCATGGCCCCACCGATTCCATCATATCTAGCTGGAAGAGTTACTCCACCATTTTCATGTGTGGTCATTAGTAATAAGTATTTATTAATGGAAGGTACTGATAAGTTGAATGTAATCGCCACCTCAGATTTTTCTTTTTGGCGGTCATGAGTCAGTGCCTACATGTATGTGTCTGTAGTTTACAACCTACAGGTATGACTGGTCACTGTGACATGTGTTTGACATGATATTGTGAAATAATGATTATTTCATGCCCTTCCGCATCACCAACATATAACCAATATCATTAGTTCAAGTTGGGGGGTATCCCATCATCCCTGAATAAATTAACCAACCACCGCCATAAACATTCAATCATCATGGTTGTATGGTTGATTTTTCCCATTAAATTCAGGGTTGGAAGATTGTGGTTTGTAGGATTCTTAGAATATTGTGGTTGGTAGGATTCAACGTTTAGCCTATCTGACTAATATCTTCACATTTGCAAGTCTTTCTTCCTCCTCAATATCTACCAGGTGGACTAAAGTACCAGTCACTTTAAAAGTAAGAATTTAATATCTTTGAATTTTTAGTTTCGTGGAGCAGATAAAATGATTTTATTTGAATAATTTGAAATAAAATTCCCCTGAAATTTCCTAAGCTTGCCTCCAACTACATTAAATTCCACAATCAATCGAACATCAAATTTTTCTCTTAAACAATTCATATTTTTCCTGCATACTGATAATCAAGCCTTCTTAGCATCCTTTTGTCCATATTAAGGTCATATGAGGGTTTTTAATTTCTAAAACTAATATTTTGAAAAGGGCGCTACATGAAGTTCCCACATCTCTCCACACAGAAAAGATGATTGGCGCTATTGAAAGTTACCACAACAACCTGTTTTCAAGAAAATGACACAGTTTTTGGTTTTTTTTGATGGATTATGGTGAAACATGATAATTACACTATTCCACACCCTAAAATACACATATGACATGAGTAGTGAGGCAACAAAAGGTTATGATAAGCCATAATGGCATGAAATATCAAATGCTCTCTTTTTTTATTATAACAAGAAGAGGCAATTTGGAGATAGTTTTGTGATTCTTAGGGATGCATTTAAACATGTTTTAGCCTTTAGACACCATTTGTGATCATCAACAAAGATTTTTGGAGCAATCTTGTATGAAAAAGGAGAAAAGAGACCGTTGAAAACAAAAACAAGGGATTTGCTGGAATGACTATTTTTGCAGTCAAGTTCAAACTCAGTCTCTAACCAAATGGAGAGGAATTTGTGAAAACAAAGAGGCTTTTCTCAAAAATGAGCTCATCTACAAAATACACTCTTAGTTTTTACATAGGTGTCACTGTTTGGGATATATAAGGAGAGTTTTACAACTCATTGTTCAAATTTGAAAATTTTGGAATTTCTTGTTTTAGTCATCCACTTTGGGCACATATTACAACGAGATGGATAGGTATTTTGAAAAAAGGAAATAAAATTTTGTCAAGAATAGACCCAATAACAAAACCCTCTCTTAGGTTTTACAAAACTATTATGGTTTGGGAGATATTAAATGATTTTGTAGCCCACGTTTTTAAAAATTCGCCATATGTTGTAAAATGGGACAGTCAACCCTTAGTTCGATTCCACATGTGCCAAGATTGGTGTCAAGTCAAGAAGACACATGGATGTTAAAGGAGGATTGTTACAAAGAGATATTTGCCTCATCACTCTTCTTTCTTTTCCCAATGATAAAATTCAGACACTCCTTATTTCTATGTTATTTCATGGTTGTAGTAGCATTTCAGCTTCTTCTTCTTTCCCTCTAAGTTCTCCTTTAGGGAATTTCATTTTTTCTTGTTATGTTGGCCCTTATTACTCTTCTTTCTTGTGCCTTTAATAATTTATGAAGAATAATTTGTGTGCCTCATCCAGGATTAACACAACACCCTACTTCTTGATCTCTTCCTTCAGCAAGTCGAAGCATGCTTCCTCAAAGTTCAATTTGACCTTAGACCCTAGTATCAACATTGTATCTTCATACAAATCAGGCATGCTTCCAATATGAGTAACGATGGAATATCCATTAGAAACTTGAGCACTACAGACGACCAATTCTTCCATGAGCTATCAAAATTTTATTTATATGCTCCCGTGCTCTCAAATTCTTGCATCTTCATTCAGAGAAAATTCTTTCCAAGATGAAGCTTAAAATTCAAATCCTTATTTTCATAAATCTGAACCAACTTGTCTCATGCATCCTTCAAGGTCCTTTCCTAACTTGCAATTGAAAGAATTTTGTCACTTATATGGTGAAATATAGGCTTGTGACTTCCCATCCTTTATCTCCCATTTCTTGACTTCATCCATTCATGTAGTGGTTGGCTTCACCTCATTCCCATTCACACTATCAAGCAATTCCTTGTCCAACAATAATGTATCCATCAAAGTTTCCAGAGGCTAATTTTATGGCCATCAAATTGTCATACTAGATTTTTTGATTCTATATCAATGCTCATAGTCATATTTTAAACTCTTCTACATATTTTTTATTATCAAGGACACAAAGAATAAAAAATAGGGGTTCAAAGACAACACAAACTACCTACATATCTAAAACTATGTAAGAAACTAGAGCATGCAGTCATGACTCACAACACAAGAAAATATCTATGCACGGTTATAGGAATTAAAAAAACAAATGTAGAGACAAGAACTGCTACAACAAGAAAAATATATTTTTAATAACACTTCCCAATTGCAAACATGATTTTTTGCACAATACAAATGAGGGAACGTTCTTCTATTTCATTGATATATAGAAATGTATATACACAAGAAAAGTACACAAGAAAAACTTGAAACTCCAACTGTCCCAAGAAACCCAAACGTTTCAGCTCCATGTAGATGAATTTGTTGACTATGTACACTTGAAGGTTGTGTATTTACAATAGAGATTACTCGAGCAAATTCCCTTGAGCATAGATGATGGGGATAACGGGTTCATTTAGTATGTGCTTATTCATGGGGATATACATGTAGACATTTGCTAGTTTGGCTTTGAGTGCTCTCACTAGGTTTCATTGCATGGCCTGCAGTGATATTTTGGTTGTAATATGCATGTAATTGTTCCGAGATAATAAAGGAAAGGAATGTAAAGATGATTCCTTTCTACTTAAATGAACATCTTCCACCTATCAAGAGGTGGTTCATTGTTTTATATTGTTATGACATGTGACTTGCCAGCCCAACTTAATGGCCATGATGGCTTCCACTTAGCAACAACCCCCTTGGGGGGATGCACCAAACTATAATAGGCGAACATGTCACATGGGTGAATCAAACCCTGGTAGGGTAATAACAAGACCCTTCTTTCACCTACTTGGCAAATTTAAAGATCCGTGCAATTTTGTTTTGATTTGTCCCTCAATTTTTCTTCATGAATTTGAATAGTTCCCCTCTTGGCCACCAAAAATGCTTGGGTTGTCACCTACAGGCCCACAAGAATTTTCTTCTAGGAATAAGTCCTCTTCTTAACAGGAAACACGCCCCAAAAAACATGGATATCAGTTACAGGTAATTGGTATTACGCCCAACATCAAATAATAAACCCAATTGGTGATGAGAACTTAGCCCAGATGTGAGATTTGTCGCCCCACGCATACAATTCGACCCTGCATAAGGAAAAATCAGCCAGAGAAGAGCCACAAACCCAACAAATGTGAGATTCATCCCCCAAGTTTGATACAAACTTCCAACATTCACGAGTACGCCCAGCAGGATGATAAATTGTTGGCCAACAACTCAAATCGTTCCCTAATGCTCCCAATACTCACCCAAGAAGAGGCCACGAGTAGAATAATGTTGCCTCTCTGAATTATTTGTGCCCATCAATCACAAAAGGCACCCAATAAGGGAAGACTCAAAGCATAAGGAAGCATACGTACTTCGTCTGTCACAACGCACCATTAAAGAGTCATTCACAGCTCATGGAAGGTTTTTGAAAATCAGATTTGTGGGTACTGAATATTTGTAGGTGGTAATCATTTTATTTTCTATGCAGCTCAAGAATTTTTGGGTTTTCTCCAACTGAGTAAGCGAAACAAAATTCCTCCATAGGCATATGACACTTGTTACATAAGTCATAGCCACAAGCTAGAGGAGGGATCCCGCTGACAAACCATGAACATACCATAAAAGAAGGGAAAAATACCTCTGAAAATTCCCATGGCCAGAAAATAGGGAGAAATACCTCCGAAAAACTCCATACTTCAGAAAATTAGGGCAAAGGGAGGATCCAGTTCGAATTTGACAGGGAAAAAATATGTTTCCCTGCTCTCCTCTCAAAAATACCAATGGGCGAAGGAATTTTGATATAATATTTTTAAAATAAATTTGGGGCTATATCTATTGAAATCCTTCAAAAACTTATATAGAAATAATTCGCCCAACCAAAATTTAATACCCTCTGATTTTTTCCATGGGAGAAATTTCACCCCTAAAATTTTCTATGAACTCGATAGTCCTTTTAATGGCCTCAATACCCGCGAGATCATTGACAATGCCTTTTCTAGAGAATGTGAATCAATTTTAGAATCCATTTCATCGTCCAACAATAGTATCCTTGATTGGTAGTGCAGTAACCCTTTGGTTAGGCATTGGGGCAACATTACCTATTGATGAATCTTTAACTTTAGGTCTTTTCCAATTTGATTCAAATTTGGTTGAATACTAAAATCTTTCAATTTTTATTTACATGACATTTTGATGATCTAAAAGAAATTGTACTTAGAAGTGATTGGTAACTGCTCAAGATATTATATCACAACCATTTTTCAAAATAATTGATCCTTTTTCCAAACCAGTATTTCTGGTACACAAAGAAGGAATTGTGAAAGCCCATGTTTCTTTTAGGAGGGAAGAATCAAAGTATAGTGTTGAACAAGTAGATGTAACTGTTGAGTTCTATAGTGGCGGACTTCACAGAGTCAATTTTGGTGATCCTTCTATAGTGAAAAAACATGCTAGATGTGCTCAATTAGGTGAAATTTTTGAATTAGATCGTGTAGCTATTTCGTGGTTCATTTTTTTAGCCAGTATATTGATAGAAACCAAGGGAAAAGAGATTGTGCTAGATTGATTTCTCCTGCCTCTTGGAGAAATTAGTTGATTCAACCACAACACTTTACCTAATCATATTCGGGTTGAAATCCACTGTAAACCAAATGAAATCCTTGAAAAGGAAATCTATAGAACCCATTTGAATAAATATACAAAGTAAATAACAAAATGATGTTACGCAGGGGTGAAGGAAGTCTAGTAATAAGAGTTACCCATTTTAAAGCTTAAAATGAAATAATGTTTTACAACCGTGAAGCATATTCGAACTCTGGTATATCCAAGTTAAATTTTGGATGGACATTGGACGACCACTATTTAGTGAATAATGGGGGTGAAGAAAATACTTCATTACCTCTACGAGTCGTCCCTTGGAGGCGTCTTCCTAGTGAGAAGTGAACTTTGAATGCTAGCCATCCCATAATCTTTGTAATCGTGGTTTTAATATGCAAAGGTTTACCTAAAAATCGAGTCTGAGCTGAGAGATGAGTGGGATTCTCCTGCAATCAACCGAAGATACGTTTAAAGGTGATGGATAGTATGTTCCTGGTCCTAGCACAGTGAAGGTAACATTAGTAATAAAACGTATAAAGAAGAATCAATCTCAAAATGATACAACATTGACATAAATTCCAATAATTTACAACGATAAGATAACAAACCTAAAAGCATGGGATTCCTTCGTGGACTGGAGGTCAACGCAACTATGTAGAATGTGGTAACAAAATGAAACCTTGGTGGCATTGAGGAGGTGTAGCTTCAGCTCAACGCCTCACTCCTCTATTTTGATACAATAATCAAAAGAGTAGGGATGAAGTAGGATAACCAAGTCTGATATAAAAAGCTATCATATTGTCAGATGTGGTAGGTAGTTGGTAATGGCATAGAATTTGGATTTGGAATCAAGACTGGAGTTGTCAATAAAGTGCTATTAATGACACTCAAAGATGACCCTTACACGTGGCATATGGTTTTGGCGCATATTTTTTGAAGAGCGTAGGATCATACATCCTATTATTATGTGTCCCTTGTTGAGATTGAGTAATGTATACCATCAATGTTGAGATATTGTCACAAGTTGGTATGTGGATTGATCCACACCAATCTCATTAATTTTGAAATGAAAGGATTATATGCATAAATGCTATGCTTGGGAATCCAGAACCCCCGAATTAATATCTTAAGTGAACAAGGGTATGGACTAGGAATCCTATGCGAACCGCTTCTAAGAATTAATTCTATAACTGGTTTGAATTTATGCCATATTCGCTATATGACCCAAAATTTACAATAATGTGTTGGTTGATAAAACCATGGTGGCAATGATACTCAATTTTTAACGATAATATATAGAGAGAGACCTTAATATGCTATTAAAGAAAATCAATAATGAAGTATGAATGAAAAAGGATGTATGAGATAGAGTTCAAGGGAATGTTAAAATGATATAACTGTACTAGCTATGAATATGCCAAGTTGCATTTTCAATAATGAAGAGAATAAGTAAGTAAACCTGTAGAGTTAATAACAAGGTAGTGATCATCGAAATGGTAGAGTTGGAGCATTGTAATCAGTGTGGTAGAGTCCTCAACTTGTCATCGAGGTGTCATGGCAGTTATTAATGGGTATTATAGAACCTTGGAATTAATGTTGGTGTCAAGAATATTCATAATAAAGCGAATAAATTTATCTCAAGAATACAAACAAATAAGAATATTTATAAAAAAATTATAGTGTTAGGAGATGTTACAAATGGTATCAGAGCATTGTTCAAACACTATGGCCTTATGGGCTCAAAACGGACATAATCGTTGTGCTTATGAATATAATAGATTATGCATTTGTTGAAAATTTGTTAAAGAGAAAATATTGACATTAAGTATGTTTTGCACATATAAGAAACAACAACAAAAAAAAAATCAGAAGATATAATTGAAGAAACCAATAAATACACACCCAGTGGACCACATATGTATGTGGAAATGAATAGTGAACAACCTCAAGATAACTCTCTAGGATTGTTGGAAACTATGCATAGCATAAAGGAAGAATTACAGAGTATTAAAGAAGATAATGAAACATTTCTAAAGGCTAGTAAGGAACATGAAGAATTAAATGAGTTCCTACTCAAGAGCGTGACAAAAATGAAACAGAATAAGAATGTAGGACATGCCTCTAGCAATGCTAAGAAATAATTCTCCAATGATGAGTATCACAAACATAAACAACACCCAATGTTTAGTGACAAAACATAATTTCTTATTGAAGAAAGTAGTGAGGATAGTTCTTAAAACAACACTCTACAAAAGAAGACACATAAAACAAAGAAAATAAAGTGGCATAATAACGAATTATCTATTGAATTCAAAAAAATTAGACCACCCAGTTTTGACGGTGAGTCTAAAGAAGGAGAAGAAGATTGGCTTCTGAACATAGGAAAGTATTTTCATATTTATAACTATCCAGGAAATTTGAGAGTGTGAGTGGTTGTGTACCAATTGAATGGAAAAACTTCCATATGGTGGCAAGAGACTAAAATGGTCAACATAATTAGAAGTAGTGAATTAACATGGAAAGTATTTAAAAATCACTTTAAACAAAAAATTTTGACAGAAATATATTTTGATGAAAAATCTAAGGAATTTCATTATCTCAAGCTAGGACAAATGACTATCGAAGATTTTGTCACCATGTTTGTAATCCTAGTGAGATGTGTACCTTACCTTAGGGAGGAAAAATAAAAGTTTCAAGGGTTCATGAGTTGTTTACCACAAGCATACAAAGATAAGATTGAGTTCCTTACTCCTAAAACAATGGATGAAATAATAAGACATGCCAAGTTATGTTACACTTAGTTTAAATAGAGGTTTAAAAGTACAAAAAAAAATGGCAGAATAGGAATTGGGATAACAAGTTTGATCCCAAGAAGAAGCAATTCAAACTTTCACATCATCCATCCCATAGTGCAATGCTTAAGAGAAACAGATTCAATGGTCAACAACAAAGTGTATGAATCCAGAATAGTAGTAAACTGACATATTCGGTAAACAAAACAAATAGACCACCATTGCAATGTTGGTGTTGCAAAGAAACTAATTTTTACATAGCTTTTCCTTTGAATAAGAATATAAACTTGATAGTACATAACATCGAAGAAGAAATGATAGTTAATGACATCGCAATATGTACAAATAAAATCAATGCATCCTTGGAGAATCGACAAGCTAATCATCAACCTGACATGGTGGAAATTAAAGGTATGATGATCTTGTTGGATATCAATGACCACCCACCTTTTCCAACTCACTCAAAACAATTTTTTGGCAATTTTGGCAATTTATTATTTTAGCAGTTTTTAACTTCCAAGGCCATTTTGAGGGCCTAAATGAAGGTTTTTCAAGATCAAACTTCTCAATGATACCCAAAGTCTTTGATTGAGACCCCAAAATGAATCTCCTCGACGATACCTTTCCAACGAGCTATCGTTCACCCCAAACGGAAATCGTATGCGAAAGTTACACCCCCCAAGGAAGTTGATACACCAAACTACCTAAGATATGGTCCACAAAACTATTGGTTTTTCATCTTCAAGGGTTAGGGTTTTGGATTTTATTTATAATAAAAATCCTTTTGGAGCCTCATTGTAAAATCATATTCTCACGAATGCAGGTAGCCATCACATATCTTCTCAGAGATAAGCTGTCAGCATTCTAGCAAGTCTTTCACTCTATATTTTACAATCTTTGTACATTTTCGCTCATTAATAGAAAATTGTGTATTACTGTATATCTGTGTTTATGGTTGCATCTATGATACATTTCTGTTACAATATTGGATATTTGAGATATCTCTGTACATTTCTTTATTATATCTCCGCTCTCATTTCGTG
>JASDQU010242131.1:201375-211956 GCA_032191745.1 Picea mariana
AAGACAGATCATTGACGCAGACCCCACTGTTATTGTCGCGGCTGCAACAATTCAACTAAAGGAACCAACAGATCCTGAAGAGGGGGAGTGCATTTTTCATTCACAGATGTGGGTGAAGGGGACCCCGCTGCATTTTATTATTGATAGCGGAAGCCAGAAGAACCTCATCTCTGCATAAGTCGTCAAACAGTTGGGATTGTCGACAAAACCACACCCACAACCATACAACATTGAGTGGCTTCTCCAGGGATAAGATCTTCATGTCAGCCAACAGTGTCAATTTTCATACATATTTCATCCTTTCAAGAATGAGGTATTATGTGACGTTTCCCCGCTGGATGTCTGTGATGTTCTCTTGGGCCAGACATATATGTGGAAGCGTCATTTTATCTATGAGTCTTGACCCCATAGTGTCATTGTTACTCAGGGGGGGCATCTCTACAGGATACCAGAGATGGTTCTGACTACTGTCCCACCTAAACAATGTCGCAAGGTAGTATCTCATACTACAAAATTTAGCTTCTTCACAATCTATTCAAAAGGTGAACAAAATGATACTGCAACCACTATAGCCTTGGCCCAAGCACCTTCTATCTAACATAAGCAAGTCGACAAGACTGTAACAAAGAACAAATATTCCTTCTACACACAAACATCTCATGTATCCAGATTGGTTAAAAATGTCCAACCCTTCCAGCTATAGGTTCGTGCAAAACTTCAAAAAGCTAAGCAACACAACTTCTCCAACAAGGCAAACAACTCATAAAGATGTAGATTCAACAAAATCTTTTCCCTCTCCCCTGGGAACTCAACGCAATAGAGAAAATTTMTTCCTAAGGAGGGAGTATTGATCCAGGTGGATATTAGTGGCCACGCACCTTTTCCAACTCKCTCAAAACAGTTTTTTGGAAATTTTGGCAATTTACTATATTTAGTAGTTTTTAACTTCTGGGGCCATTTTGAGGGCCTAAATGAAGGTTTTTCGGGATCAAACTTCTCAATGATATCCAAAGTCTTTGATTGAGACCCCAAAATGAATCTCCTCGATGATACCTTTCCAATGAGTTATCGTGCACCTCAAATGGAGATCGTATGCCAAAGTTACGCCCCCATGGTAAGTTGATACACCAAACTACCCAAGACAGGGTCCACAAAACTGTTGATTTTTCATCTTCCAAGGTTAGGGTTTTGGATTTTCTTTATAATAAAAAGGATTTTGGAGTCTCATTGTAAAATCATACTCTCACTGATGCGAGTATCCATCACATCTCTTCTTAGAGATAAGTTGTTAGCATTCTAGCGAGTCTTTCACTCTGTATTTTACTCTCTTGTACATTTTCGCTCATTAATAGAAAAATGTGTATTACTATATATCTATGTTTATAGTTGCATTTATGATACATTTATGTTACAATATCTGATATTCAAGATATCTCTTTACATTTCTTTATTATATCTCCGCTCTCATTTCATGTCAAAAATAATCTGGATTAGTGGTATCAGAGCAGGTTGCTCTTAATCATTTTTTTCAGTGCATGTCCCCAACGAGGTCTGAATATATCAAGTTGGGTCTCAAGCTTGTGTCTCTTGAATACAATCTTTCTCGCACACCCAAGAAACCCTCAATGGAGGAAGAAAATAAAAATGATGGAGGATACAGTTCTATCAATATGTTGCTTGAGCAAGCTCTCACATGACAGAGGGATGAAATGATGGAGAATTTTTCCCACATCCTTCAATGCCTGCTAATAGAAACAAGCACTTCTTCATCAAACAACCACTTTGGAAGAACCTCTCCTTTCAAGGTAGAGGTTAATTTTTATATTCCCGTATTTGAAGGCTAGATAGATGAGGATGCCCTAGATAAATGGTTAAATATGCTAGAAGGTTATTTCTATGTTCACCATTTTTTTGATAGGGAAAATATCACCTTTGCACTCCTTAAATCTCTCCTCCATGTCAAACATTAGTGGGAAACTTACTGGGAGAAAATTTCCACAAAAGAGTCTAGAATATATGGGGTTGATCCCACTTGGGATTTTTTGTGGACATGGTAAATGAACAATATTACCGTGTTGGCAAATATGAGGACCAATATATGATATGGACCACACTGCGGAAAGAGAGAGGCCAAACAGTTCCAGAGTTCACCAATACCTTCCATAACTTGCGCACCAAGATGGGTGTCATAGACTTTGAATGACATTTGGTTCTGAAATATCGTGGGGCTCTACACAAATAAAGAAAAATTGAAATGGATTTTCTGGAAATATTATCACTTAGTGCTTCTTATTGATATGTTGTTAAAATAGAGAAGAAATTTAAGAACCAAAACAAACGTGAGTTCGAGTCTGCAAATCCACAACAACCAAAGTATGATAAAGTCAACCCTAACAAACAATCTCCTGAAAACTAGTCCAAGCCACAGGAAAAGAAGGGTCATGGGAAGACGAAGAAGCACAATGGAAAGTGGTGTGATTTCCACAAAAACCCTTGGCACAACATCCATCAATGTCACTTAAAACAGTCATTGGTGGCCAAAATCAAAGAAAAGGATTCGAACCCTAATTCATAATCTAATTCAAAAAATACTAATAGAAGACAGGTCATTGACACAGACCCCATTGTTATTGTCACGACTGCAACAATTCAACCAAAAGAACCAATAGATCCTGAAGAGGGGGAGAGAATTTTTCATTCACAGATGTGGGTGAGGGGACCCCACTACATTTTATTGTTGATAGCGAAATCCAGAAGAACCTCATCTCTGCAGAGGTCGTCAAACAATTGGGATTGTTGAAAAAACCACACCCACAACCGTACAACATCGAGTGGCTTCTCTAGGGATGAGATATTCGTGTCAGCCAACAATGTTGATTGTCATACATAAATCATCCCTTCAAGGATGAGGTATTATGTGATGTTTCCTCGTTGGATGTCTATCATGTTCTCTTGGGCCAGACATATATGTGGAAGCATCATTTTATCTATGATTCTCAACCCTGTAGTGTCATTGTTACTCTGGGTGGGAATCTCTACAGGATACTAGAGGTGGTTCCAAATAGTATCCCACCTAAACAGTGTCGCAAGGTAGTATCTCATACTACAAAATTTAGCTTCTCCACAATTTGTTCAAAAGGTGAACAAAATGATACTGCAACCACTACAGCCTTGGCCCAAGCACCTTCTATCCAACATAAGTAGGTCGAAAAGACTGCAACAAAGCGCAAATATTCCTTCTGCACGCAGACATCTCATGTATCCAAACTAGTTAAAAAGGTCCAACCCTTCCAACCATAGGTTCGTGCAAAAATTCAAAAAGCTAAGCAACACAACTTCTCCAATAAGGCAAGCAACCCATAGAGGTGCAGATTCAACAAAATCTTTTCCCTCTCCCCTGGGCACTCAACGCAATGGAGAAAATTTCTTCCTAAGGAGGGAGTATTTATCCAGGTGGATATCGGTGGCCACACACCTTTTCCAACTCGCTCAAAATATTTTTCTGTCAATTTTGGCAATTTACTATTTTTTACAGTTTTTAACTTCCAAGGCCATTTTGAGGGACTAAATGAAGGTTTTTCAGGATCAAACTTTTCAATGATTTCCAAAGTCTTTGATTGAGACCCCAAAATCAATCTCCTCGATGATACCTTTCCAACGAGCTATCGTTCACCCCAAACGGAGACTGTATGCCAAAGTTACACCCCCCAGGGAAGTTGATACACCAAACTACCCAAGACAGAGTCCACAAAACTGTTGGTTTTTCATCTTCCGGGGTTAGGGTTTTGGATTTTATTTATAATAAAAATGATTTTGGAGCCTCATTGTAAAATCATATTCTCACGGATGCGAGTAGCCATCACATCTCTTCTCAGAGATAAGTTGTTAGAATTCTAGCGAGTCTTTCACTCTATATTTTATAGTCTTTGTACATTTTCGCTCATTAATAGAAAATTGTGTGTTACTGTATATATGTGTTTATGGTTTCATATATGATACATTTCTATTACAATATTGGATATTAAAGATATCTCTGTACATTTCTTTATTATATATCTTCTCTCATTTCGTGCCAAAAATAATCTGGAGCAGTGGTATCAGAGAAGGTTGCCCTTGATCATTTTTTTCAGTGCATGTCCCCGATGAGGTCCGAATATATCAAGTTGGGTCTCAAGCTTGTGTCTATTGAATACAATCTCTCTCACACACCCAAGAAACCCTCCATGGAGGAATAAAAGAAAAATGATGGGGGATACAATTCTATCAATCTGTTGCTTGAGCAAGCTCTCACACGACATAGGGACGAAATGATGGAGAATTTTTCCCAAATCCTTCAATGTCTTCCGATAAAAAAAAATGCATCTTCATCAAACAACCACTGTGGAAGCACCTCCGATTTCAAGGTAGAGTTTAATTTTTATATTTCTGTATTTGAAGGCTAGATAGATGCGCATGCCCTAGATAAATGGTTAAATATGCTAGAAGGTTATTTCTATGTTCACCATTTTTTTGATAGGGAAAAGATCACCTTCGCACTCCTTAAAGCTCTCGTCCATGTCAAACATTAGTGGGAAAATTACTGGGAGAAAATTTCCACAAAAGAGTCTGGAATATATGGGGTTGATCCCACTTGGTNCAAACAACCACTGTGGAAGCACCTTCGATTTCAAGGTAGAGTTTAATTTTTATATTCCCGTATTTGAAGGCTAGATAGATGCGCATGCCCTAGATAAATGGTTAAATATGCTAGAAGGTTATTTCTATGTTCACCATTTTTTTGATAGGGAAAAGATCACCTTCGCACTCCTTAAAGCTCTCGTCCATGTCAAACATTAGTGGAAAACTTACTGGGAGAAAATTTCCACAAAAGAGTCTGGAATATATGGGGTTGATCCCACTTGGTATTTTTTGTGGATGCAGTAAAGGAACAATATTACCGTGTTGGCAAATATGTGGACCAATATATGATATGGACCACACTGCAGCAAGAGAGAGGCCAAGCACTTCCAGAGTTCACCAATGCCTTCCATAACTTGCGCACCAAGATGGGTATCAAATACTTTGAATGACATTTGTTTCTAAAATATTGTGGGGCTCTACATAGATAAATACAAATTGAAATGGATTTTTTGGAAATATCATCACTTAGTGTTGCTTATCGATATGTTGTTAAAATAGAGAATAAATTTAGGCACCAAAATAAATGTGAGTTGAGGTCTGCAAATCCACAACAACCAAAGTATGATAAAGATGGCCCTAAAAAACAGTCTCCTAAAAACTAGTCCAAGCCACAGGAAAAGAAGGGTCATGAGAAGACAAAGAAGCACAATGGAAAGTGGTGTGATTTCCACAAAAACGATTGGCACAACATCGATCAATGTCGCTTAAAACAATCATTGGTGTCTGAAATCAAAGACAAGGATTCGAACCTTGATTTAGAATTTGATTCAGAAAATACTAACATAAGACAGATAATTGACGCAGACCCCACTGTTATTGTTGCGACTGCAACAATTCAACCAGAAGAACCAACAGATCTTGAAGAGGGGGAGCGCATTTTGCATTCACAGATGTGGTTGAAGGGGACCCCGTTGCATTTTATTGTTGATAGTGGAAGCCAGAAGAACCTCATCTCTACAAAGGTTGTCAAACAGTTGGGATTTTCGAAAAAACCACACCCACAACCATACAACATCTAGTGGCTTCTCCAGGGATGAGATCGTCATGTCTGCCAATAGTGTCGATTATGATACAGAATTCATCCCTTCAAGGATGAGGTATTATGTGATGTTTCCCTACTGGATGTCTGTGATGTTCTCTTGGGCTAGACATATATGTGAAAGCATCATTTTATCCATGAGTCTCAACCCCGTAGTGTCATTGTTAGTCTGGGGGGGCATCTCTACAGGATACTATAGGTGGTTCGACTACTGTCCCACATAAACAGTGTCGTAAGGTAGTATCTCATACTACAAAATTTGGCTTCTTCGCAATCTGTTCAAAAGGTGAACAAAAGGATACTGCAACCACTACAGCCTTGGCCCAAGCACCTTCTATCCAATAGAAATAGGTCGACAAGACTGCAACAAAGCACAAATATTTCTTTTGCACGCAAACATCTCATGTATCCAGACTGGTTAAAAAGGTCCAACCCTTCCAGCCATAAGTTCGTGCAAAACTTCAAAAAGCTAAGCAACACAACTTCTCCAACAAGGAAAGCAACTCATAATGATGCAGATTCAACAAAATCTTTTCCCTCTCCCCTGGGCACTCAACACAATGGAAAAAATTTCTTCCCAAGGAGGGAGTATTTATCCAGGTGGATATCGGTGGCCACCCACCTTTTCTAACTCGACAAAACAGTTTTCTGGCAATTTTGGCAATTTACTATTTTTAGCAGTTTTTAACTTTTGAGGCCATTTTTAGGGCCTAAGTGAAGGTTTTTCGGGATCGAGCTTGTCAATGATAGTTGAAGGATTTTTTTGAGCCCCCAAAATGAATCTCCTCGATGATAGCTTTCCAACAAGCTATCCCCAAACAAAGATCATATGCCAAAGTTACGCCCCTGGATAGTTGATACACCAAACTACCCAAGACGGGGTCCACAAAATTATTGGCTTTTCATCTTCTGGGGTTAGGGTTTTGTATTTTATTTATCATAAAAATTCCTTTGGAAATTCATTGTAAAATCATCTTCTCACGTATGTGAGTAGCCTTCACATCTCTTCTCAGAGATAAGATGCCATCATTCTGGAAAGTCTTTCACTCTGTATTTTATAGTCTTTGTAAATTTTCGCTCATTAATTGAAAATTGTGTATTACTGTATATCTGTGTTTATGGTTGCATCTCTAACACATTTTTATTACAATATTGGATATCCAATATATCTTTGTACATTTATTTATTATATCTCCACTCTCATTTCATGCCAAAAATGATCCAGATCATATGATTAATCAAAAAATTGTATGTGTTTTAATATATCCTGGTGCAAGCTTAAGTTATGTTTCCCCTACTATAGTAGAAGATCGTAAACTAAATAAAACTAAACATAAGAAATTATGGTTGGTACAGTTAGCCAATGGAACCAAATGGAAGGTTGTTGATGTAGTAAAGGGTTGCATAATAATTATGGATGAAATGGAAACTCAAGTAGACTTAAATGTATTACCTTTGGGATCCTATTATTTACTCATAGGAATGGACTGGATGGAAGAACATTCAACTATGGTAAACTGTTGAAGAAAAACTTTTGATTGTTTAGATGAATCTAGACAAGGTAGGACAATTAAAGGAATACTGAGGTGTGTCAGTAAGACATATTTATGTGTTGCAGTTGAAACAAAATGAAAGAAAAGGTTGTGAAATATATTTTGGGCACATAAATGAAAACAAAGAAGAGGTGGTTAAAAATTTGCTAACTCATGATCCTATATTACGAGATTTGTAGGATGTATTCCCAGAAGAAATTCTAGGACTACCTCCTAGAAGGGACATAGATTTTATAATAGATTTAGTACCCAGATTTACATCGGTATCTAAGTCAACTTACAAGATGAGTATTCCCGAATTGACAGAACTAAAAATGCAACTTCAAGAACTGTTGGACAAACAATACATTAGACCAAGTGTGTCTCTTTGGGGAGCACTACTCTTGTTTTTTATAAAGAAGGATGGAACCTTTAGGTTGTGCATTGATTACCCACAATTAAATAAAATGACCATAAAAAATAAGTATCCTTTACGTCATATTAATGACTTGTTTGACCAAGTTGAAGAGGCTAAAATATTTTCAAAAATAGACCTATGGTCAATACACCATCAATTTAGGATTAAATATTAATACATTCATAAGACTGCTTTTCAAACCAGGTATGGACACTATGAGTTTGTAGTGGTAACCTTTGGTTTGAAAAATGCACCTGGGACATTTATGTGTTTAATGAACAATGTGTTAAGGAAATATTTGGATAAGTATGTTATTGTGTTCATAGATGATATCTTTATTTATTTAAAAACTAGAGAAGAACATCAAGAACACTTAAGAATGGTTCTACAAAAAATAACACAACATCAATTGTATGCAAAGTTTAGTAAGTGTGAGTTTTATCAGGGTAAAGTGCAGTATTTAGGACATGTGATTTCAAGGGAGGGGATTTCAGTTGACCCTGAAAAGGTCAAATCTATTGTAGATGTCTCTTATGTCTCATATGTGTGATCCTTTATGGGTATCATAGGATATTATTGTAGGTTTATTGAAGGATTTTCAAAATTTTCTTATCCAATAACCTTTTTATAGAAAAAGGGAATCAGATTTAAATAGACAAAGAAGTGTCAAGAAAGTTTCGAAAAACTAAAATATTTTTTAATCACTGCACCTAATTTAAGGGTTGTGGATCCACATAAAGACTTTGTGGTGTGTACAAATTATTCAAAGGAAGGATTAGGGTGGGTATTAATGTAGGATGGGTATGTAATTGCATATGAATCATGGAAACTAATGTCTCGTGAAGAAAATTACGCACCTCATGATTTTCAATTTACTGTTATTGTGCATGCTTTAAAAATGTGGTGACACTCTCTGTTAGGGAAGAACTTTTTATTGAAAACAGATAATGTTAGTATTAAACGATTTTTCAACCTGAAACATTTCAATGCAAGACAAGTTAGATGCTTGGATTTCCTAAGTGATTTTGATATTGAAATAGAAAACATCAAAGGGAAAGAAAATAAGATAACATATGCACTTAGTAGGAAGACAAATGCGATTTTCAGAAGCAATGTACTATCTGATTTAAATAAGAGAATTATAACTACAATGAAAAAATATGATAATTATAGGAAAATTCAGGAAAATTGTCAAAGTAGTAAGTCAAGTGAGGAAGAATCAAAGTTCAGTTGCAGGCAATAGGGTTTAGTTACATATAAAAAAATAATTTATATTCCAAACATCATAGAACTAAAGAATTTAATATTGACATAAGTACATAAGCCACCATATTCTAGAAACCCAGGTTATCAAAATACCATCACAACTCTAAAGAAAGAATATTTTTGGCCAGGGATGAAATCAAAAGTAGCAAAATATTTGGATAAATTTCTTGAGTGCTAACAAATTAAGGTTGATCATCGTTACCCAGTGGATCTACTACAACTTATACCTATTCCTGAGTGGAAATGGAAAGTGATTAGTATGGAATTTATTACGATTTAACCTACAAACAGGAAACAAAATGACTCTATAATGGTAGTAATAGATAAACTTACCAAAGCTACACATTTTATTCAGGTAAAATCTACTCAGAAGGCTATAAATATTGCACAAATGTTTATGAAAGAGATTTTAATGATGCATGGTTTACCTAAAACAATCATCTTAGACAGAGATGCAAAGTTTACATCTAGTTTTTGGAAGGCCTTGTTCAATGGTCTGAACACACAATTGATTTTTATCACCGCTTATCATCCTCAAACTGATAGTCATACCGAAAGGACTAACCACATATTTGAGGATATGTTTGTTGGATTACTGAGAGGGGGGTGAATAATTAATAGCGTAATTATAATCCTTTTTCGTCAATTGTTATATCAATGTAAAATTATTATCCAATAATGAGTAGTAAGAAATAAGCAATCACATACATACACAGTACACCAATGTTTTATGTGGAAACCCAAATCGGGAGAAAACCACAGAATTATTTTTCTTATATGTCATGAAGAATTACATTCATTGGAAGCACTGACTTCCTTTGTTTTCCAGCTACAACTAGAAGGAGGCTACAACCGCCTAGTTTCTCAGGCTACAACCCAAGGGAAGATCCAACTCACCAATTCTCTGGCTATAACCAGAAGGAGGCTACAAGCCCCTATGTTCTCCGGCTACAACCAGAAGGTGGCTACAACCACCTGTTCTTGCCCTGTCCTGCCACCCTGAAGTAGAAGTATAATGATGGAACCACTATCACACTATCACTGTGAGATATACCGTTGTAAATCTGTACCAATAAATCTAAACCATGCATCAACCTGTACCTCAACCTGTAATCAACCTGAACCATAAACAAGTGCATCAACCATGCACCAACCTATACCGAACAACCTGTAATCAACCTGTACCATAAACAAGTGCATCCAACCATGTACCAAGTATGTACCAATCATGTGTCAACTACACATCAACCAACATCATCAACTATACACCTCATGTATGTGCCAACTCATCAACTACTTGTCTCAACCATGTACTCAACATGTAACTCAACCAAAATGCCTTATCAATTTCATTATCCAAATATGATTTGTAGCTCTGTAATAGACCTAGTGTATATGATCACATTCCTGCAAACTTTCCTTAACTTTAACAACAAGAGACTAGCATTTTCATCAAACTTTTCTTTAGTCTCACATGCCTAGTTTTGGATTAGTCAAAACCCCTAACTTGAAGTAATCATAACTTTATACCTGTAATGTATAAAGATTTGAAACTGATACAGAATGTTCTTCAGTGTGTTTTATGCAATTCCTCCAAGTGTCACTACTTGGAACCTCTCAGAAAAGGATTTATAGAAAAAATGGCA
>JASDQU010242132.1:8473-35941 GCA_032191745.1 Picea mariana
GAGCCTCATTGTAATCATCTTCTTGGGAATGCGAGTATCCATCACATCTCTTCTCAGAGATAAGCTGCCACCATTCTAGCGAGTCTTTCACTCTGTACTTTTACAGTCTCTGTACATTTCTTTCATTAATAGAAATCATGTATTACTATATATCTGTGTTTATGGTTGCATATCTGATACATTTCTGTTATATTATGGAATATCTGTGATATCTCTGTGCATTTATTTATTATATCTCCGATCACATTTCGTGCCGAAAATAATCTGGATCAGTGGTATCAGAACAGGCTGTTCTTGGTCATTTTTTTTAGTGCATGTCACCGATGAGGTATGAGTATAGGAAGTTGGGTCTTGATCTTGTCTCTCTTGAGGAAAATCGCTCTCGCACACCCAAGAAACCCTCAATGGTAGAAGAAAAGAAAAATGACGTAGCAGACGATCTTATAAGTATGTTGCATAAGCAAGCTCTCACGCGACAGAGGGACGAAATGATGGAGAATTTTTCCCACATCCTTCAACGCCTTCCGATAGCAACCGGTGCATCTTCATCAAGCGGCCACTTTGGAGGCACCTCGTCTTTCAAAGTAAAAGTTAATTTTTATATTCCTCTATTTGAAGGACAGATAGATGCAGAAGCGCTAGGAAAATGGTTAACTCTGTTAGAAGGTTATTTCTTTGTTCACAATTTTTCCGACAAAGAAAAGATCACCTTCGCACTCCTTAAAGCTCTCCCTCATGTCAAACATTGGTGGGAAAATTAATGGGAGCAAATTTCCACATAGGATTTTGGAATATATGGGGTCGATCCCACTTGGGATTTTTTTTGGATGCGGTAAAGGAACAGTATTACCCTATTGGCAACTATGAGGACCAGTACACGAGATGGAGCACACTGCGGCAAGAGAGGGCCCAAGAAGTTTCGTAGTTCACCAATACCTTCCATACCTTGTGCACCAAGATGGGTATTAGAGACTTTGAGTGACATTTGGATTTCAAATACCATGGGGCTCTACACAGATACATCCAGACTAAAATGGATTTTCTGGACATCTCATCACTCGGTGTTGCGTATCGATACGCTGTTGAAATCGAGCAGAAATTTAAGCACCAGAACAAGGGGGAGTTTGGGTCTGAAAATCCACAACAACCAAAGTATGATAGAGACAGCCCTAACAAAGAGTCTCTTGAAGACCAGTCCAAGCCACAGAAAAAGATGGGTCACGGGAAGATAAAGAAGGACACCGAAAAATGGTGTGATTTCTACAAAAGCCCCTTGCACAACATCGATGAATGTTGCTCAAAATAGTCATTGGTGGATGAGATCAAAGACAAGGAGCCAAACCTTGATTCTGAATCTGATTCTGAAAATATGGTAAAAGACAGATCATCAGTGCAGACCCCACTACTATTGTCGCGACCACAGCAATTCAACCAGAAGAACCAACAGATTTAGAAGGGGAGGAGCGCCTTTTTCATTCACAGATGTGGGTGAAGGGGAACCTGCTACATTTTATTATTGATAGTGGAAGATAGAAAAACCTCATCTTAGAAGAGGTCATCAAACAGTTGGGATTGTCAACAACACCACACCCAGAGCCATACAACATTGGGTGGCTTTGGCAAGGACGAGAGCTTCGTGTCAACCAATAGTGTCGATTGTCACACGACATCCAACCCTTGAAGGATGAGGTATTATGTGATGTTGCCCCACTGGATGTCTATGATATTTTCTTGGGCCAACCATATATGTGGAGACGCCATGTTTTTTATGAGTCTCGACCCTGTAGTGTCATTGTTACTTTGGGGGGTCATCTCTATAGAATACCATAGGTAGTTCAGACTACTGTTCCACCTAAAAAGTGTTGCAAGGTAGTATCTCATACTGCAAAATTCATCTTCTCCACAATCTGTTCAAAGGGAGAACAAAAGGACACTGCAACCACTACAGGCTTGCCCCAAGCATCTTCTATCTAATAGAAGCAGGTCGACAAGGCTACAGAAAAGTGCAAAGATTTCTTTTGCACATCATCCTCTCATGTATCTTGACTTGTTGAACAACCTCAAACTCAACAGGGTCATGACAAATTTCCACAAAATGAGTAGCGGTACGTCTCCAGCAAGACAAGCAGCTCACCAAGATGCATATTCAACAAATGCTTTTCCCTCTCCCCTGGGAACTCAACGCCCACATGACTTTTCGCGCTTCATCTCCTAGCATTAGGTTTTTGGATGTCTAGGGTTTTTGGAATTCTGGTTTATTGTAAAAAGGCCTTCAGAGCTTCATTGTAATCATCTTCTTGTGAATGCGAGTGGCCCTCACATCTCTTCTCAGAGATAAGCTGCCACCATTCTAGCAAGTCTTTCACTTTGTATTTTTACAGTCTCTGTACATTTCTTTCATTAATAGAAATCATGTATTACTGTATATTTGTGTTTATGGTTGCATCTATGACACATTTTTGTTATATTATTGAATATTTGTGATATCTTTTTGCTTTTCTTTATTATATATCTGATCTCATTTCATGCCGAAAATAATCTGGATCAGTGGTATTAGAACAGGTTGTTCTTGGTCATTTTTTTTAGTGCATGTCCCCAACGAGGTTTGAGTATAGCAAGTTGGGTCTCAATCTTGTCTCTCTTAAGGACAATCGTTCTCACACACCCAAGAAACCCTCAATGGTAGAAGAAAAGAAAAATGATAGAGAAGATGATCCTATAAGCCTGTTGCTTGAGCAAGCTCTCACTCGACAGAGGTAGGAAATGATGGAGAATTTTTCCCACATCCTTCCACGCCTGCCGATAGAAATAGGCACATCTTCATCAAGCATCCACTTTGGAGGCACCTCACCTTTCCATGTAAAAGTTTATTTTTATATTCCTGTATTTGAAGGAAAGATAGATGCAGAAGCCCTAGAAAAATGGTTAAATCTGCTAGAAGGTTATTTCTCTGTTCACAATTTTTTCGACAAACAAAAGATCACCTTCGCACTCCTTAAATATCTCCCTCATGTCAAACATTGGTGGGAAACTTACTGGGAGCAAAGTTCCATAAAGGAGTCTGGAATATATGGGGTCAATCCCACTTGGGATTTTTTTCTGGATGTGGTAAAGGAACAGTATTACCCTATTGGAAACTATGAGAACCCGTACATGAGATGGAACAAACTACGGCAAGAGAGGGGCCAAGCAGTTCTAGAGTTCACCAATAACTTCCATACCTTGCAGACCAAGTTGGGTATCAAATACTCCAAGTGACATTTTTTTTTGAAATACTGCGGGGCTCTACAMAAATACATCCAGACTAAAATGGATTTTTTGGACATCTCATCACTCGGTGTTGCCTATCGATATGTTGTTAAAATGGAGCAGAAATTTAAGCACCAGAAAAAATGGGAGTTTCTGTCTGCAAATCCACAACAACAAAAGTATGAAAAAGATAGGCCTAACAAACAGTCTCTCGAAAACCAGTCCAAGCCACAGGAAAAGAAGGGTCATGGGAAGACAAAGAAGGACACCAGAAAATGGTGTGGTTTCCACAAAATCCCTTGCCACAATACCGATGAATGTTGCTCAAAACAATCATTGGTGGCTGAGATCAAAGACAAGGAGCCAAACCTTCATTCAGAATCTGATTATGAAAATACTGGTAAAAGATAGATCATCGACGGAGACCCCACTGCTATTGTCACGACCGCAACAATTCAAATCGAAGAACCAATAGATTCATAAGAGGGGGAGCACCTTTTTAATTCATAGATGTGGGTGAAGGGGAACCCATTGCATTTTATTGTTGACAGCGGAAGCCAGAAAAACCTCATCTCAGCAGAGGTCGTCAAACTGTTGGGATTGTCAAAAACACCACACCCGCAACCATACAACATTGGGTGGCTTCGGAAAGGATGAGATATCTGTGTCAACCAACAATGTCAATTGTCATAAGGCATCCAACCCTTCAAGGATGAGGTATTATGTAATGTTTCCCCACTGGATGTCTGTGATGTTCTCTTGGGCCAGCCATATATGTGGAGATGCCATGTTGTTTATGAGTCTCGACCCCATAGTATCATTGTTACTTTGGGGGGTCATCTCTACAGAATACCAGAGGTAGTTTCRACTACTGTTCCACCTAAAAAGATTCACAAGGTAGTATCTCATACTGCAAAATTTAGCTTCTTCACAATCTATTCAAAAGGAGAACAAAAGGACACTACAACCACTACAGCCTTTCCCCAAGCACCTTCTATCCAACAAAAGCAGGTCGATAAGGCTGCAAAAAAGTGCAAAGATTCCTTCTGCACATCATCCTCTGATGTATATCGACTTTTTGAACACTCTCAACCTCAACAGGTTCGTGACAAATTTCCACAAACCGAGTAGCGCGATGTCTCCAGCAAGACAAGCAACTCACCAAGATGCAGATTCAACAAACGCTTTTCCCTCTCCCCCGGGAAATCAACGCAATGGAGACCATTGATTCCTAAGGAGGGAGGATTGATCCAGGTGGATATCAGTGGCCACCAACCTTTTCCAAATGGCTAAAAATAGTTTTTTGGCAATTTTGGCAATTTACTATTTTTAGTAGGTGTTAACTTCTGGGGCCATTTTGAGGGACCAAATGAAGATTTTTCGAGATCGAGGTTCACATTGATAGTTGAAGGCATAAGTGAACCCCCAAAATGAATCTCCTTAACAATACCTTTCCAACAATCTATGACACTCCTAAAATGAAGATCGTATGCAAAAGTTATGACCCCGAGAATTTGTTGTACTCACTTACCCAAACGGGGCCCACATGACTTTTGGCGCTTCATCTCCTAGGGTTAGGTTTTTGGATGTCTAAGGTTTTTGGCATTCTGGTTTATTGTAAAAATGCCTTCAGAGCCTCATTGTAATCATCTTCTTATGAATGTGAGTAGCCGTCACATCTCTTCTTAGAGATAAGTTGCCACCATTCTAGCGATTCTTTCACTCTGTATTTTTACAGTCTCTGTACATTTCTTTCATTAATAGAAATCATGTATTACTATATATCTGTGTTTATGGTTTCATCTCTGATACATTTCTATTATATTTTTGAATATCTGTGATATCTCTGTGCATTTATTTATTATATCTCTGATATCATTTCGTGCCAAAAATAATCGAGATCAGTCGTATCAGAACAGGTTGTTCTTGGTCATTTTTTTTAGTGCATGTCCCCGACGATGTCTGAGTATAGAAATTTGGGTATCATGCTTTCCACTCTTGAGGACAATAATTCTCGCACACCCAAGAAACCCTCAATGGAGAAAGAAAAGAAAAATGACAGAGCAGACGATCCTATAAGTCTCTTGCTTGAGCAAGCTCTCACGTGACAGAGGGACGAAATGATGGAGAATTTTTCCCACATCCTTCAACACTTGTCGATAGCAACAGGTGCATGTCATCAAGAAACCACTTTGGAGGCACCTCGCCTTTCAAAGTACAAGTTAATTTTGATATTCCTGTATTTGAAGGACAGATAGGTGCAGATGCCCTAGAAAAACGGTTAACTCTGCTAGAAGGTTATTTCTCTGTTCACAATTTTTCTGAGAAAGAAAAGATCACCTTCGCACTCCATAAAGCTCTCCCTCATGTTAAACATTGGAGGGCGACCGATCCCACTTGGTATTTTTTTATGGATGCGGTAAAGGACCAGTATTACCCTATTCACAACTATGAGGACCAGTACATGAGATGGACCACAATGTGGCAAGAGAGGGGCCAAGCAGTTCCAGAGTTCACCAATACCTTCCATACCTTGTGCATCAAGCTGGGTATGAAAGACTCCAAGTGAAATTTGGTTTTGAAATATCATGGTGCTCTACACAGATACATCCAGACTAAAATGGATTTTTTGGACATCTCATCACTCGGTGCTACCTATCGATATGTTGTTAAAATTGAGCAGAAATTTCACCACCAGAACAAACAGGAGTTTTGGTATACAAATCCACAACAACCAAAGTATGACAAATACATCCCTAACAAACAGTCTACCGAAAACCAGTCTGAGCCATAGGAAAAGAAGGGTCACAGGAAGACAAAGAAGGACACTGGAAAATGGTGCAATTTCAATAAAAGCCCCTGGCAGAACACCGATGAATGTCGCTCAAAATAGTCATTGGTGGTTGAGATCAAAGATAAGGAGCCAAACCCTGAATTTGAAAATACTGTTAAAAGACAGATCATCGACACAGAACCCACTGCTATTGTCATGACCGTAGCAATTCAACCAAAAGAACCAACAGATTTAGAAGAGGGGGAGTGTCTTTTTCATTCACAGAAGTGGGTGAAGGGGAACCCACTACATTTTATTGTTGATAGAGAAATCTATAAAAACCTCATCATAGCAGAGGTCTTCAAACAGTTGGGATTGTCGACAACGCCACACCTACAGCCATACAACATCGGGTGGCTTCAGTAAGGAAGAGATATCTATGTCAACCAACAGTTTCGATTGTCATACGGCGTCCAACCCTTCAAGGATGAGGTATTATGTGATGTTTCCCCACTAGATTTCTGTGATGTTTTCTTGGGCGAACCATATATGTGGAGATGCCATGCTATTTATGAGTCTCGACCCTGTAGTGTCATTATTACTTTGGGCGGTCATCTGTACAGAATACTAGAGGTAGTTTCGACTATTGTTCCAAGTAAAAAATGTCGCAAGGTAGTATCTCATAATGCAAAATTGAGCTTCTTCACAATTTGTTCAAAAGGAGAACAAAAGGACACTGCAACCACTACAGTCTTGCCCCAAGAACCTTCTATCCAAAAGAAGCAGGTTGATAAGGCTGCATAAAAGTGAAAATATTCCTTCTGCACATCATCCTCTGATGTATATTGACTTGTTGAATAACCTCAACCTCAATAGGTTCGTAACAGATTTCCACAAACTGAGCAGCGCGACGTCTCCAACAAGACAGGCAACTCGCCAAGATGCAGATTCAACAAATGATTTTCTCTCTCCTCTGTGAACTCAATGGAATGGAGACCATTGATTCCTAAGGAGGGAGGATTGATCTAGGTGGATATCGATGGCCACCCACCTTTTTCAAATGGCTCAAAACAGTTTTCTGGCAATTTTGGCAATTTACTATTTTTAGCAGGTTTTCACTTTCGGGGCCATTTTGAGGGCCCAAATGAAGGTTTTTCGAGATCAAAGTTATCAATGATATAAAAATACATCATTGAGCCACCAAAATTAATATCCTCAACAATACCTTTCCAACAAGCTATCACATGTCTAAAACGGAGATCGTATGCAAAATTTACGACCCCGGGAAGTTGATGTACTCACTTACCCAAACAGTGCCCACATGACTTTTGGAACTTCATCTCCTACGGTTAGGTTTTTGGATGTCTAGGGTTTTTGGCACTCTGTTTTATTGTAAAAAGGCCTTCAAAGCCTCATTGTAATCATCTTATTTCCAATGCGAGTAGCCGTCACATCTCTTCTCAGAGATAAGCTGCCACCATTCTAGTGAGTCTTTCACTCTGTATATTTACAGTCTCTGTACATTTCTTTCATTAATAGAAATCATGTATTAATGTATATCTGTGTTTATGGTTGCATCTATGATACATTTCTGTTATATTATTGAATATCTGTGATATCTCTGTGCATTTATTTATTATATCTCCGATCTTATTTCGTGCTGAAAATAATCCGGATCAGTGGTATCATAACAGGCTGTTCTTGGTCGTTTTTTCTAGTGCATGTCCCTGACGAGGTCTGAGTATAGAAAGTTGGGTCTCGATCTTTTCTCTCTTAAGTAAAATCTCTCTTGCACACCCAATAAACCCCCAATGGTAGAAGAAAAGAAAAACGATGAAGCAGACGATCCTATAACTCTATTGCTTGAGCAAGCTCTCATGTGACAGAGGTACAAAATGATGGAGAATTTTTCCCACATCCTTCAACACCTGTCGCTAAAAACATGCGCATATTCATAAATGGCCACTTCGGAGGCACCTCGCCTTTAAAAGTACAAGTTGATTTTGATATTCCTGTATTTGAAGGACAGATAGGTGCAGAAGCCCTAGAAAAATGGTTAACTCTGCTAGAAGATTATTTCCTTGTTCACAATTTTTACAACAAAGAAAAGATCACCTTTGCACTCTTTAAATATATCCCTCATGTCAAACATTGGTGGGAAACTTACTAGGAACAAAGTTCCGTAGAGGAGTCTGGAATATACGGGGCCAATACCACTTGGGATTCTTTTCTAGATGCGGTAAAGGAACAGTATTACCCTGTTGGAAAATATGAGTACCAGTACATGAGATGGACCACACTGCGATAATAGAGGGGCCAAGCAGTTCCAGARTTCACCAATACCTTCCATACCTTGTGCACCAAGTTGGGCATCAAAGACTCTGAGCAACATTTGGTTTTGAAATACCGTGGGGCTCTACACAGATACATCTAGACTAAAATGGATTTTCTGGACATCTCATCACTCGGTGCTACCTATCGATATGCTGTTAAAATCGAGCAAAAATTTAAGCACCGGAACAAATAGGAGTTTGGGTCTGCAAATCCACAATAAACAAAGTATGACAAAGACAACCCTAACAAACAGTCTCCCAAAAATCAGTCCAAGCCATAGGAAAAGGAGGGTCATGGGAAGACAAAGAAGGACACCGGAAAATGGTGTAATTTCCATAAAATCCCCTGGCACAACACCGATGAATGTCGCTCAAAACAATCATTCATGGTTGAGATCAAAGACAAAGAGCCAAACCCTAATTCTAAAAATACTGGTAAAAGAAAGATCATCAACACAGAACCCACTACTATTGTCGCGACCGCAGCAATTCAACCAGAATAACCAACAGATTCAGAAGAGGGGGAGTGCCTTTTTCATTCACAGATGTGGGTGAAGGGGAACTTGCTGCATTTTATTGTTGATAGTGAAAGATAGAAAAACCTCATCATAGCAGAGGTCTTAAAATAGTTGGGATTGTCGACAACACCACACCCACAGCCATACAACATCGGGTGGCTTCGGCAAGGATGAGATATCCATTTCAACCAACAATGTCGATTTTCATATGACATCCAACCCTTCAAATATGAGGTATTATGTTATGTTTCCCCACTGGATGTCTGTGATGTTCTCCTGGGACAACCATATATGTGGATACGCCATGTTGTTTATGAGTCTCGACCCCGTAGTGTCATTGTTACTTTGGGTGGTCATCTCTAAAGAATACTAGAGGTAGTTCCGACTACTGTTGCACCTAAAAAGTGTCGCAAGGTAGTATCTCATACTGAAAAATTGAGCTTCTTCACAATCTATTCAAAAGGAGAACAAAAGGACACTGCAACCGCTACAGTCCTGCCCCAAGCACCTTCTATCCAATAGAAGTAGGTCGATAAGGCTGCAGAAAAGTGAAAAGATTCCTTCTGCACATCATCCTCTGATGTATCTAAACTTGTTGAACAACCTCAACCTCAACAGGCTCGTGACAGATTTCCACAGATTGAGCAGCGCGACATCTCTAGCAAGACAAGCAGCTCACCAAGATGCATATTCAACAAACGCTTTTCCCTTTCCCCTGGGAACTCAATGCAATGGAGACCATTGATTCCTAAGGAGGGAGGATTGATCTAGGTGGATATCGGTGGCCACCAACATTTTCCAAATGGCTCAAAATAGTTTTCTGGCAATTTTGGCAATTTACTATTTTTAGCAGGTTTTAACTTCCGGGGCCATTTTGACGGCCCAAATGAATATTTTTCAATATTAAGGTTCACAATTATAGCCGAAGGCGTGATTTTCCCCCCAAAATGAATCTCCTCGATGATAAATTTCCAACGAGCTATGACACACCTAAAACGAAGATTGTATGCAAAAGTTACGACCCAGGGAAGTTGTTGTACTCACTTACCCAAATGGGGCCCACATGACTTTTGGCGCTTCATCTCCTATTGTTAGGTTTTTGGATGTATATGGTTTTTGGAATTCCAGTTTATTGTAAAAATGCCTTCAGATCCTCATTGTAATCATCTTCTTGTGAATGTGAGTAACCGTCACATCTCTTCTCAGAGATAAGCTGCCACCATTCTAGCGAGTCTTTCACTCTGTATTTTTACAGTCTCTGTACATTTCTTTCATTAATATAAATTGTCTATTACTATATATTTGTGTTTTTGGTTGCATATCTGATACATTTATGTTATATTACTGAATATCTGTGATATCTCTGTGAATTTTTTATTATATCTCCAATATCATTTCGTGCCGAAAATAATCCGGATCAGTGGTATCAAAACAGATTGTTCTTGGCCATTTTTTTCAATGCATGTCCCCGACGAGGTTTGAGTATAGAAAGTTGGTTCTCGAGCTCTTGAGGAAAATTTCTCTCACACACCCAAGAAACCCTCAATGGCAGAAGAAAAGAAAAATGACGGAGTAGACGATCCTATAAGTTTGTTGCTTGAGCAAGATCTCACGTGACAGAGGTACGAAATGATGGAGAATTTTTCCCACATCCTTCAATGTCTGCCGATAGAAACAGACACATCTCATCAAGAAACCACTTTGGAGGCACCCCGCCTTTCAAAGTACAGGTTAATCTTGATATTCATGTATTTGAAGGGCAGATAGATGTAGAAGCCCTAGAAAAATGGTTAACTCTGCTAGAAGTTTATTTCTTTGTTCACAATTTTTTTGAGAAAGAAAAGATCACATTTGCACTCCTTAAAGCTCTCCCTCATGTCAAACATTGGTGGGAGGCCGATCCCACTTGGTATTTTTTTCTGGATGTGGTAAAGGACCAGTATTACCCTGTTGGAAACTATGAGGACCAATACATGAGATGGACCACACTGCGGAAAGAGAGGGGCCAAGATGTTCCAGAGTTCACCAATACCTTCCATACCTTGCACACGAAGATGGGTATCAAAGACACCGAGCAAAATTTGGTTTTGAAATACCGTGGGGCTCTACACAAATACATCTAGAGTGAAATGGATTTTCTGGACACCTCATCACTCAGTGTTGCCTATCGATATGCTATTAAAATCGGGAAGAAATTTAATCACTAGAACAAATGGGATTTTGGGTCTACAAATCCACAACAGCCAAAGTATGTCAAAGATATCCCTAACAAATAGTCTCCCAAAAACCAGTCCAAGACACAGGAAAAAAAGGGTCACGGGAAGACAAAGAAGGACACAGGAAAATGATGTGATTTACACAAAATCCCCTGGCACAAGACCGATGGATGTCACTCAAAATAGTCATTGGTGGTTGAGATCAAAGACAAGGAGCCAAACCCTGATTTAGAATCTGATTATGAAAATACTGGTAAAAGACAGATCATTGACACAGACCCCACTGCTATTGTCATGACTACATCAATTCAACGAAAAGAACCAACAGATTCAGAAGAGGGAGAGCACGTTTTTCATTCATTAATGTGGGTGAAGGGGAACATGGTGCATTTTATTGTTGATAGTGGAAGATAGAAAAACCTCATCTCAGCAGAGATCGTCAAATAGTTGGGATTGTCGACAACACCACACCCGCAACCATACAACATCGGGTGGCTTCGGAAAGGATGAGATCTTCGTGTCAACCAATAGTTTCGATTGTCATATGGCATCCCACCCTTTAGGGATGAGGTATTATGTGATGTTGCCCCACTCGATTCCTTTGTTGTTTTCTTAGGCCAACCATATATGTGAAGAGTCCATGCTATTTATGAGTCTCAACCCCGTAGTGTCATTGTTAGTTTGGGGGGTCATCTCTATAGAATAACAGAGGTAATTTGGACTACTGTTAAAACTAAAAGGTGTCGCAAGGTAGTATCTCATACTGGAAAATTCAGCTTCTTCACAATCTGTTCAAAAGGAGAACAAAAGGACATTGCAACCACTATAGTCTTGCCCCAAGCACCTTCTATCCAATAGAAGCAGGTTGATAAGGCTGTAGAAAAGTGAAAATATTCCTTCTACACATTGTCCTCTCATATATCTCAACTTTTTGAAAAGCCTCAACCTCAACAGGTTCGTGACAGATTTCCACAAACTGAGCAGTGTGACGTCTCCAGCAAGACAAGCAACTCACCAAGATGCAAATTCAACAAACGTTTTTCCCTCTCCCCCGGGAACCCAACGCAATGGAGAAAATTGGTTCATAAGGAGGGAGGATTGATCTAGGTGGATATCGGTGGTCACCCACCTTTTCCAAATGGCTCAAAATAGTTTTTTGGCAATTTTGGCAATTTACTATTTTTAGCAAGTTTTAACCTCCGAGGCCATTTTGAGGGCCCAAATGAAGGATTTTTGAGATCAAGGTTTTTAGTTATATCCAAATGCATTATTTATCCCCAAAAATTAATCTCCTCGACGATACCTTTCCAACAAGCTATCACATTCCTAAAACAAAGATCATATGCAAAAGTTACGACCCTGGGACGTTGATGTACTCACATATACCCAAACGGGGCCCACATGACTTTTGGCCCTTCATCTCCTAGGGTTAGGTTTTTGGATGTATACAGTTTTTTGCATTCCAATTTATTGTAGAAATGCCTTCAAAGCCTCAGTGTAATCATCTTCTTCTGAATGCGAGTAGCCGTCACATCTCTTCTCAGAGATAAGCTGCCACCATTCTAGTCAGTCTTTCACTCTGTATTTTTACAGTCTCTGTACATTTCTTTCATTAATAGAAATCATGTATTACTATATATATGTGTTTATGGTGTCATATCTGATACATTTATGTTACATTATTGAATATCTATGATATCTCTGTGCATTTCTTTATTATATATCCGATCTCATTTCGTGCCAAAAATAATCCGGATCAGTGGTATCAGAGAAAATGATCCTATAAGTCTGTTTATTGAGAAAGCTCTCACGTGACAGATGGAGGAAATGATGGAGAATTTTTCCCACATCCTTTAGTGCATGTACATAGCAACATGCACATCTTCATCAAGCGGCCACTTTGGAGGCACCTTGCCTTTCAAAGTAAAAGTTAATTTTGATATTCCTATATTTGAAGGATAGATAGATGCAGAAGTCCTAGAAAAATGGTTAACTCTGCTAGAAAGTTATTTCTCTGTTCACAATTTTTTCGAGAAAGAAAAGATCACCTTCGCACTCCTTAAAGATCTCCTTCATGTCAAACATTGGTGGGAAACTTTCTGGGAGAAAAGTTCCACAGAGGAGTCTAGAATATATGGGGTCGATCCCAGTTGGGAATTTTTTCTGGATGTGGTAAAGGAACAGTATTACCCTATTGACAACTATGAGGACCAGTACATGAGATGGACCACACTGCGGAAAGAGAGGGGCCAAGTAGTTCTGGAGTTCACCAATACCTTCCATACATTGCGCACCACGCTGGGTATCAAAGACTCTGAGTGACATTTGGTTTTGAAATACCATGGGGCTCTACACAGATACATCCAGACTGAAATGGATTTTGTGGACATCTCATCACTCAATGCTACCTATTGATATGCTGTTAAAATCAAGAAGAAATTTAAGTACCAGAACAAACGGGAGTTTGGGTCTGCAAATCCACAACAACCAAAGTATGACAAAGACAACCCTAATGAACAGTCTCTTGAAAACCATTCCAAGCCACGAGAAAAGAAGGGTCATGGGAAGAAAAAGAAGGACATCAAAAAATGGTGTGATTTCCACAAAATCCCCTGGCACAACACTGATGAATCTCGCTCAAAACAGTCATTGGTGGTAGAGATCAAAGACAAGGAACCAAAACCCGATTCATAATATGATTCTAAAAATATTAGTAAAATACAGATCATCGACGTAGAACCCACTGCTATTGTCATGACCGCGGAAATTCAACCAGAAGAACCAACAGATTCAGAAGAGAGGGAGCACCTTTTTCATTCACAGATGTGGGTGAAGAGGAACCCGCTGCGTTTTATTGTTGATAGCGGAAGCCAGAAAAACCTCATCTGGTGGCTTCAGCAAGGATGAGATCTCCATGTCAACCAATAGTGTCGATTTTCATATGGCATCCAACCCTTCAAGGATGAGGTATTATGTGATGTTTCCCCACTGGATGTCTGTGATGTTCTCTTGGGCCAACCATATATGTGGAGGCCCCATGCTGTTTATGAGTCTCGACCTCGTAGTGTCGTTGTTATTTTGGGGGGTCATCTCTACAGAATACAAGAGGTAGTTCTGACTACTGTTCCACATAAAAAGTGTCGCAAGGTAGTATCTCATACTTCAAAATTCAGCTTCTTCACAATCTGTTCAAAAGGAGAACAAAAGGACACTGCAACCACTACAGTCTTTCCCCAAGCACCTTTTATCCAACAAAATTAGGTCGATAAGGCTGCATAAAAGTGCAAATATTCCTTCTACACATCATCCTCTCGTGTATCTCAACTTGTTGAACACCCTCAACCTCCATAGGTTCGTGACAGATTTCCACAAACTGAGCAGCGCGACGTCTCTAGGAAGACAACCAGCTCACCAAGATGCAGATTCAACAAACACTTTTCTCTCTCCCCCAGAAAATCAATGCAATGGAGACCATTGATTCCTAATGAGGAAGGATTGATCTAGGTTGATATAGGTGGCCACCCACCTTTTCCAAATGTCTCAAAACAGTTTTATGACAATTTTGGCAATTTACTATTTTTAGCAGGTTTTAACTTCCGGGGACATTTTGAGGGCCCAGCTGAATGTTTTTTCAATATCAAGGTTCTCAATGATATTTTAGGGCATTATTTATCCCCCAAAATGAATCTCCTTGACGATACCTTTCCAACAAGCTATCACACGCCTAAAACGGAGCTCGTATGAAAACGTTACGACCCCAGGAAGTTGATGTAGTCACTTACCCAAATGGGGCCCACATGACTTTTGGTGCTTCATCTCCCAAGGTTAGGGTTTTGGATGTCTAGGGTTTTTGTCATTCTATTTTATTGTAAAAATGCCTTCAGAGCCTCATTATAATCATCTTCTTGTGAATGCGAGTAGCCGTCACATCTTTTCTTAGAGATAAGTTGCCACCATTCTAGCGAGTCTTTCACTCTTTATTTTAACTATCTCTATACATTTCTTTCATTAATAGAAATCATGTATTACTGTATATATATGTTTATGGTTTCATCTCTGATACATTTTTATTATATTATTGAATATATATGATATCTCTGTGCATTTATTTATTATATCTCCGATCTCATTTCATGCCGAAAATAATCTGTATCGGTGCTATTAGAACAGGCTGTTCTTGGTCATTTTTTTCAGTGCATGTCCCCGACGAGGTCTGAGTATAGCAAGTTGGGTCTCGAGATTGTATCTCTTGAGGAAAATCACTCTCACACACCCAAGAAACCCTCAATGGTAGAAGAAAAGAAAAATGACAGAGCAGACGATCCTATAAGTCTGTTGCTTGATCAAGCTCCCACGGGACAAAGGGACGAAATGATGGAGATTTTTTTCGACATCCTTCAAGGCCTACCAATAGCAACAGGCACATCTTCGCACATATACTCACAATTTTTTTGACAAAGAAAAGATCACTTTCGCACTTCTTAAAGCTCTCCCTCATGTCAAACATTCGTGGGAAACTTACTGGGAGAAAAGTTCCACAGAGGAGTCTGGAATATATGGGGTTGATCCCACTTGGGATTTTTTTTTGGATGCGGTAAAGAAACATTATTACCCTATTGGAAACTATGAGGACCAATACATGAGATGGACCACACTGTGGCAAGAGAGGGGCCAAGAAGTTTCGGAGTTCACCAATACATTCCATACCTTGTGCACCAAGTTGGGTATCAAAGACTTCGAGCAACATTTGGTTTGGAAATACCATGGGGCTCTACACAGATACATACAGAATGAAATGGATTTTTTGGACATCTCATCACTCAGTGATGCCTATCGATATTTTTTTAAAATCGAGAAGAAATTTAAGAACCAGAACAAATGGGAGTTTGGGTCTGCAAATCCACAACAACCAAAGTATGACAAGACAACCCTAAAAAACAGTCTCCCGAAAACTTGTCCAAGCCACAGGAAAAGAAGGGTCACAGGAAGACAAAGAAGGAAACCATAAAATGGTGTGATTTCCACAAAATCCCCTGGCACAACACTGATGAATGTCGCTCAAAACAGTCATTGGTGGTTGAGATCAAAGACAAGGAAGCAAACCCTAATTCAGAATCTGATTCTGAAAATACTGGTAAAAAACATATCATTGACGTAGACCCCACTGCTATTGTTGTGACTGCAACAATTCAACTAGAAGAACTAATAGTTTTAGAAGAGAGGGAGCACCTTTTTCATTCACAGATGTGGGTGAAGGGGAACCCGTTGCATTTTATTGTTGATAGCATAAGCCAGAAAAACCTCATTTCAGCAGAGGTCAGCAAACAGTTGGGATTGTTGACAACACCACACCCACAGCCATAAAACATTGGGTGGCTTCGGAAAGGATGAGATCTCCATGTCAACCAACAGTGTCCATTTTCATACGACATCCAACCCTTCAAGGATGAGGTATTATGTGATGTTTCCCCACTAGATGTCTGTGATGTTCTCTTGGGCCAACCATATATGTGGAGACGCCATGTTGTTTATAAGTCTCGACCCCGTAGTGTCATTATTACTTTGGAGGTTCATCTCTACAGAATACTAGAGGTAGTTTCGGCTACTGTTCCACCTAAAAAGTGTCGCAAGGTATTATCTCATACTGCAAAATTCAACTTCTTCACAATCTATTCAAAAGGAGAACAAAATGACACTGCAACCACTATAGTCTTGCCCAAAGCACCTTCTATCCAATAGAAGTAGGTCAATAAGGCTGCAGAAAAGTGAAAAGATTCCTTTTGCACATCGTACTCTCATGTATCTCGACTTGTTGAACAACCTCAACCTCAACAGGTTCGTGACATATTTCCACAAATTGAGTAGTGCGACGTCTCCAGCAAGACAAGAAGCTCACCAAGATGTAGATTCAACAAATGCTTTTCCCTCTCCCTCGGGAAATCAATGCAATGGAGACCATTGATTCCTAAGGAGGGAGGATTGATCCAGGTGCATATCAGTGGCCACCAACCTTTTCCAAATCTCTCAAAATAGTTTTCTAGCAATTTTGGCAATTTACTATTTTTAGCAGGTTTTAACTTTCGTGGCCATTTTGAGGGCCCAAATGAATATTTTTCAATATATAGGTTCACAATGATAGTAGAAGGCATGATTGAGCCCCCAAAATGAATCTCCTCAATGATACCTTTCCAACGAGCTATGACATGCCTAAAACGGAGATCGTATGCAAAAGTTACGACCTCGGGAAGTTGATGTACTCACTTACCCAAACGAGGCCCACATGACTTTTGGTGCTTCATCTCCTAGGGTTATGTTTTTGGATGTTTAGGTTTTTTGGCATTCTGGTTTATTGTAAAAAGGCCTTCAGAGCCTCATTGTAATCATCTTCTTGGGAATTCGAGTAGTCGTCACATCTCTTCTTAGAGATAAGTTGCCACCATTCTAGCGAGTCTTTCACTCTGTACTTTTACAGTCTCTGTACATTTCTTTCATTAATAGAAATCGTGTATTACTATATATCTGTGTTTATGGTTACATCTCTGATACATTTATTTTATATTATTGAATATCTATGATATCTCTGTGCATTTCTTTATTATATCTCCGATCACATTTCGTGCCGAAAATAATCTGGATCAGTGGTATCATAACAGGTTGTTCTTGGTCATTTTTTTCAGTGCATGTCCCCGACGAGCTATGAGTATAGAAAGTTGGGTCTTGAGATTGTCTCTCTTGAGGACAATCGCTCTCGCACACCCAAGAAACCCTCAATGGTATAAGAAAACAAAAATGACAGAGTAGACGATATTATAAGTATGTTGCTTAAGAAAGCTCTCACGCGACAGAGGGATGAAATGATGGAGAATTTTTCCCACATCCTTCAACACCTGCCAATAGAAATAAGCGCATATTCATCAAATGGCCACTTTGGAGGCACCTCATCTTTTAAAGTAAAAGTTAATTTTGATATTCCTCTATTTGAAGGACAGATAGATGCAGAAGCCCTAGAAAAATGGTTAACTCTGCTAGAAGGTTATTTCTCTGTTCACAATTTTTCCAACAAAGAAAAGATCACCTTCGCACTCCTTAAAGCTCTCCCTCATTTCAAACATTAGTGGGAAACTTAATGGGAGAAAATTTCCACAGAGGATTTTGGAATATATGCGGCCGATCCCACTTGGGAATTTTCTTAGATGTGGTAAAGGAACAGTATTACTCTGTTGGAAACTATGAGGAACAATATTACACTGCGGTAAAGAGAGGGGCCAAGTAGTTCTGGAGTTCACCAATACCTTCCATACCTTGCGCACCAAGTTGGGTATCAGAGACTCCGAGTGACATTTGGATTTGAAATAAAGTGGGGCTCTACACAAATACATCCAGACTGAAATAGATTTTCTGGACATCTCATCACTCGGTGTTGTGTATTGATATGCTGTTAAAATTGAGCATAAATTTAACCACTAGAACAAAGGGGAGTTTGGGTCTACAAATCCACAACAACCAAAGTATGATAGAGACAGCCCTAAAACACAGTCTCCTGAAAACCATTCCAATCCATAGGAAAAGATGGGTCACGGGAAGACAAAGAAGGACACCGAAAAATGGTGCAATTTCTACAAAAGCCCCTGGCACAACACTGATGAATGTCACTCAAAACAGTCATTGGTGGTTGAGATCAAAGACAAGGAGCCAAACCCTGATTCAGAATCTGATTCTGAAAATTCTGGTAAAAGACAGATCATCAACACAGACCCCACTACTATTGTCATGACCGCAACAATTCAACCGGAAGAACCAACAGATTTAGAAGGGGGGGAGCGCCTTTTTCATTCACATATGTGGGTGAAGGGGAACCTGCTGCATTTTATTATTGATAGTGGAAGCTATAAAATTCTCATCTTAGCATAGGTCATCAAACAGTTGGGATTGTCAACAACACCACACCCGCAACCATACAACATCGGGTGGCTTCGGCAAGGACGAGATCTCTGTGTCAACCAATAGTGTCAATTGTCACACGACATCCAACCCTTGAAGGATGAGGTATTATGTGATGTTTCCCCATTGGATATCTATGATATTCTCTTGGTCCAACCATATATGTGGAGATGCCATGTTGTTTATGNGTTGGGATTGTCAACAACACCACACCCGCAACCATACAACATCGGGTGGCTTCGGCAAGGATGAGATCTCTGTGTCAACCAATAGTGTCAATTGTCACACGACATCCAACCCTTGAAGGATGAGGTATTATGTGATGTTTCCCCATTGGATATCTATGATATTCTCTTGGTCCAACCATATATGTGGAGATGCCATGCTGTTTATGAGTCTCGACCCTATAGTTTCATTGTAACTTTGGGGGGTCATCTCTACAGAGTACCAGAGGTAGTTCGGACTATTGCTCCACCTAAAAAGTGTCGCAAGGTAGTATCTCATACTGAAAAATTCAACTTCTCCACAATCTGTTCAAATGGAGAACAAAAGGACACTGCAACCACTACGGGCTTGCCCCAAGCATCTTCTATCCAACAGAAGCAGGTCGACAAGGCTACAGAAAAGTGCAAAGATTCCTTTAGCACATCGTCCTCTCATGTATCTTGACTTGTTGAACAACCTCAACCTCAACAGGTTCATGGAAAATTTCCACAAACTGAGTAGTGCTACGTCTCAAGCAAGACAAGCATCTCACCAAGATGCAGATTCAACAAACACTTCTCCCTCTCCCCCGGGAACTCAACGCCCACATGACTTTTGGCACTTCATCTCCTAGCGTTAGGTTTTTGGATGTCTAGGGTTTTGGGCATTCTGGTTTATTGTAAAAAGGCCTTCAAAGATTCATTGTAATCATCTTCTTGTGAATTTGAGTAGCCCTCACATCGCTTCTGAGAGATAAGCTACCACCATTCTAGCGAGTCTTTCACTCTGTATTTTTACAGTCTCTATACATTTCTTTCATTAATAGAAATTGTCTATTACTGTATATTTGTGTTTATGGTTGCATCTATGATACATTTTTGTTATATTATTGAATATGTGTGATATCTCTGTGCATTTCTTTATTATATATCTCATCTCATTTCATGCCGAAAATAATCTGGATCAGTGGTATCAGAACAGGTTGTTTTTGGTCATTTTTTTCAGTGCATGTCCCCGATGAGTTATGAGTATAGAAAGTTGGGTCTTGATATTTTCTCTCTTGAGGACAATCGTTCTCGCACACCCAAGAAACCCTCAATGGTAGAAGAAAAGAAAAATGACAGAGCAGATGATCCTATAAATCTATTGCTTGAGTAAGCTCTCACGTGACAGAGGGAGGAAATGATGGAGAATTTTTCCCACATCCTTCCATACCTGCCGATAGCAATAGGCGCATCTTCATCAAGCATCCAATTTGGAGGCACCTCACATTTCCATGTACAAGTTGATTTTTATATTCTTGTATTTGAAGGAAAGATAGATGCAGAAGCCCTAGAAAAATGGTTAAATCTGCTAGAAGGTTATTTCTTTTTTCACAATTTTTTTGACAAAGAAAAGATCACCTTTGCACTCCTTAAAGCTCTCCCTCATTTCAAACATTGTTGGGAAACTTACTGGGAGAAAATTTCAACAGAGGAGTCTGGAATATATGGGGCCGATCCCACTTGAGATTTTTTCCGGATGTAGTAAAGGAACAGTATTACCCTGTTGGAAACTATGTGGACCAGTACATGAGATGGATGAAACTGCGGCAAGAGAGGGGCCAAGTAGTTCCAGAGTTCAACAATACCTTCCATACCTTGCACACCAAGCTGGGTATCAAAGACTCTGAGTGACATTTGGTTTCGAAATACCGTGGGGCTCTACACAAATACATCCAGACTGAAATGGATTTTCTGGACATCTCATCACTCGGTGTTACCTATTGATATGCTGTTAAAATCGAGCAGAAATTTAAGCACCAAAACAAATAGGAGTTTGGGTCTACAAATCTGCAAAAAAAAATTTATGACAAAGATAGGCCTAACAAATAGTCTCTCGAAAACTAGTCCAAGCCACAGGAAAAGAAGGGTCATGGGAAGACAAAGAAGGACACCAGAAAATGGTGCGATTTCCACAAAATCCCTTGACACAAGACCGATGAATGTCGCTCAAAACCGNCAAATCTGCAAAAAAAATTTTATGACAAAGATAGGCCTAACAAATAGTCTCTCGAAAACTAGTCCAAGCCACAGGAAAAGAAGGGTCATGGGAAGACAAAGAAGGACACCAGAAAATGGTGCGATTTCCACAAAATCCCTTGACACAAGACCGATGAATGTCGCTCAAAACCGTCATTGGTGGCTGAGATCAAAGACAAGGTGCCAAACCCTGATTCAGAATCTGATTATGAAAATACTGGTAAAAGACAGATCATCGACGCAGACCCCACTGCTATTGTCACGACCACAACAATTCAACTAGAAGAACCAACAGATTCAGAAGAGGGGGAGCACCTTTTTCATTCACAGATGTGGGTGAAGGGGAACCCATTGCATTTTATTGTTGACAGTAGAAGCCAGAAAAACCTCATCTCAACAGAGGTCGTCAAATAGTTGGGATTGTCGACAACAGCACACTCGCAGCCATACAACATTGGGTGGCTTCGGCAAGGATGAGATCTCTGTGTCAAACATTAGTGTCTATTGTCATAAGGCATCCAACCCTTCAAGGATGAGGTATTATGTGATGTTTTCCCACTGGATGTCTATGATGTTCTCTTCGGTCAACCATATATGTGGAGCTGCCATACTGTTTATGAGTCTCAACCCCATAGTGTCATTGTTACTTTGGGTGGTCATCCCTACAAAATACTAGAGGTAGTTCTGACTACTGTTCCACCTAAAAAGTGTCGCAAGGTAGTATCTCATACTGCAAAATTTAGCTTCTTCACAATCTGTTCAAAAGGAGAACAAAAGGACACTGCAACCACTACAGTCTTTCCCCAAGCACCTTCTATCCAACAAAATTAGGTTGATAAGGCTGCAAAAAAGTGCAAATATTCCTTCTGCACATCGTCCTCTAATGTATCTCGACTTGTTGAACACTCTTGAACTCAATAGGTTTGTGACAGATTTCCACAAACTGAGTAGCGCAACGTCTCTAGCAAGACAAGCAGCTCACCAAGATGCAGATTCAACAAACACTTTTCCCTCTCCCCCAGGAAATCAATGTAATGGAGACCATTGATTCCTAAGGAGGGAGGATTGATCCATGTGGACATCGGTACCCACCAACCTTTTCCAAATGGCTCAAAATAGTTTTCTGGCAATTTTGGGAATTTACTATTTTTAGCAGGTGTTAACTTCCGGGGCCATTTTGAGGGCCCAAATGAATATTTTTTGAGATCGAGGTTCAAAATGATAGATGAAGGCATAATTGAGCCCCCAAAATGAATCATCTTAACGATACCTTTCCAACAAGATATGACACTCTTAAAACGAAGATCGTATGCAAAAGTTACGACCATGGGAAGTTGTTGTACTCACTTACCCAAACGGGGCCCACATGACTTTTGGCACTTTATCTCCTAGGGTTAGGTTTTTGGATGTCTAAGGTTTTTGGAATTCTATCTTATTGTAAAAAGGCCTTCAGAGCCTCATTGTAATCATCTTCTTGTGAATGTGAGTAGCCATCACATCTCTTCTCAGAGATAAGCTGCCACCATTCTAGCGAGTCTTTCACTCTGTATTTTTACAGTCTCTGTACATTTCTTTCATTAATAGAAATCGTGTATTACTGTATATATGTGTTTATGGTTTCATATCTGATACATTTCTATTATATTTTTGAATATATATGATATCTCTGTGCATTTATTTATTATGTCTCCGATATCATTTCGTGCTGAAAATAATCCAGATCAGTGGTATCAGAACAAGCTGTTCTTGGTCATTTTTTTTGTGCATGTCCCTGACGAGGTCTAAGTATATAAAGTTGGGTATATATATTTCCACTCTTGAGGACAATCACTCTCACACACCCAAGAAACCCTCAATGTCAGAAGAAGAAAAAAATGATTGAGCAGGCGATCCTATAAGTCTGTTGCTTGAGCAAGCTCTCACGCGACAGAGGGACGAAATGATGGAGAGTTTTTCCCACATCCTTCAACACCTGTCGATAGAAACAGGTGCATCTCATCAAGCAACGACTTTGGAGGCACCTTGGATTTAAAAGTACAAGTTAATTTTGATATTCCTGTATTTGAAGGACAGATGGATGCAGAAGCCCTAGAAAAATGGTTAACCTTGCTAGAAGGTTATTTCTCTGTTCACAATTTTTCCGAGAAATAAAAGATCACCTTCACACTCCTTAAAGCTATCCCTCATGTCAAACATTGGTGGGTGGTTGATCCCACTTGGGATTTTTTTTTGGTTGCAGTAAAGGACCAGTATTACCCTGTTCACAACTATGAGGACCAGTACATGAGATGGACCACACTGCGGCAAGAGAGGGGCCAAGCAGTTACAGAGTTCACCAATACCTTCCATACCTTGTGCACCAAGTTGGGTATGAAACACTCCAAGCGACATTTGGATTTGAAATATCGTGGTGCTCTACACAGATACATCCAGACTGAAATGGATTTTTTGGACATCTCATCACTCGGTGTTGCCTATCGATATGTTGTTAAAATTGAGCAGAAATTTCACCACCAGAAAAAACGGGAGTGTTGGTCTGCAAATCCATAACAACAAAAGTATGACAAAGATAGCCCTAACAAACAGTCTACCGAAAACCAATGCGAGCCATAGGAAAAGAAGGGTCACAGGAAGACAAAGAAGGACACCGGAAAATGGTGCAATTTCAATAAAATCCCTTGGCACAACACCGATGAATGTCACTCAAAATAGTCATTGGTGGCTGAGATCAAAGATAAGGAGCCAAACACTGATTCTGAAAATACTGGTAAAAGACAGATCATCGACGCAGAACCCACTGCTATTGTCGCGACCGCAACAATTCAACTAGAAGAACCAATAGATTCAGAAGAGGGGGAGTGCCTTTTTCATTCACAGATGTGGGTGAAGGGGAACCCACTACATTTTATTGATGATAGAGAAAGCTAGGAAAACCTCATCATAATAGAGGTCTTCAAATAGTTGGGATTTTTGACAATGCCACACCCGTAGCCATACAACATCGGGTGGCTTCGGCAAGAATGAGATCTCTGTGTCAACCAATAGTGTCGATTGTCATACGGCATCCAACCCTTCAAGGATGAGCTCTTATGTGATGTTTCCCCACTAGATGTCTATGATGTTTTCTTGGGTGAACAATATATGTGGAGACGCCATGCTATTTATGAGTCTCGACCCTGTAGTGTCATTGTTACTTTGGGGGGTCATCTCTACAGAATACCAGAGGTAGTTCTAACTATTGTTCCACCTAAAAAGGTTCACAAGGTAGCATCTCATAATGCAAAATTGAGCTTCTTCACAATCTATTCAAAAGGAGAACAAAAGGACACTGCAACCACTACAGTCTTTCCCCAAGCACCTTTTATCCAAAAGAAGCAGGTCGATAAGGCTACAGAAAAGTGCAAAGATTCCTTCTGCACATCATCATCTGATGTATCTTGACTTGTTGAACACCTCAACCTCAACAGGTTCGTGACAGATTTCCACAAACTGAGCAGCGCGACGTCTCCAGCAAGACAAGAAGCTCACCAAGATGCAGATTCAACAAATGATTTTCTCTCTCCCCCAAGAACTCAACGCAATGGAGACCATTGATTCCTAAGGAGGGGGGATTGATCCAGGTGTATATCAGTAGCCAGCCACCTTTTCCAAATGGCTCAAAACAGTTTTCTTATAATTTACTATTTTTAGCAGGTTTTCACTTTTGGGGCCATTTTGAGGGCCCAAATGAAGGTTTTTCGAGATCAAAGTTCTCAATTATAGCCAAATACATCACTGAGCCCCCAAAATTAATATCCTCGACAATACCTTTCCAATGAGCTATCACACGCCTAAAACGAAGATCGTATGCAAAAGTTACGACCTCGGGAAGTTGATGTACTCACTTACCCAAACAGAGCCCACATGACTTTTGGTGCTTCATCTCCTAGGGTTAGGTTTTTGGATGTCTAGGGTTTTTGGCATTCTAGTTTATTGTAAAAATGCCTTCAAATCCTCATTGTAATCATCTTCTTGCCAATGCGAGTAGCCGTCATATCTCTTCTCAGAGATAAGCTGCCACCATTCTAGCGAGTCTTTCACTCTGTATTTTTACAGTCTTTGTACATTTCTTTCATTAATATAAATCATGTATTACTATATATCTGTGTTTATGGTTGCATATCTGATAAATTTTTATTATATTATTGAATATCTATGATATCTCTATTCATTTCTTTATTATATCTCCGATCTCATTTTGTGCCAAAAATAATCTGGATCAGTGGTATCAGAATAGGTTGTTCTTGGTCGTTTTTTTTAGTGCATGTCCCTGACGAGGTCTAAGTATAGAAAGTTGGGTCTCGATCTTGTCTCTCTTGAGGAAAATTGCTCTTGCACACCCAAAAAACCCCTAATGGTAGAAGAAAAGAAAAAATACGGAGCAGACGATCCTATAAGTCTCTTGCTTGAGCAAGCTCTCATGCAACATAGGTATGAAATGATGGAGAATTTTTCCCACATCCTTCAATGCCTTCCATTAGAAACATGCACATATTCATCAAGTGGACACTTCGGAGTCACATCCTCTTTCAAAGTACAAGTTGATTTTGGTTTTCTTATATTTGAAGGACAGATAGATGCATAAGCCCTAGAAAAATCGTTAACTCTGCTAGAAGATTATTTCTTTGTTCACAATTTTTCCGACAAAGAAAAGATCACCTTCGCACTCCTTAAATATCTCCCTCATGTCAAACATTAGTGGGAAATTACTAGGATAAAAGTTCCATAGAGGAGTCTGGAATATATGGGCCCAATACCACTTGGGATTTTTTTCTAGATGCGGTAAAGGAACAGTATTACCCTGTTGGAAACTATGAGTACAAGTACATGAGATGGACCACACTGCGGTAAGAGAGGGGCCAAAAAGTTCCAGAGTTCACCAATACCTTCCATACCTTGCACACCAAGATGGGTATCAAAGACTCCGAGTAACATTTGGTTTTGAAATACCGTGGGGCTCTACACAGATACATCTACACTGAAATGGATTTTCTGGACATCTCATCACTCGGTGTTGCCTATCGATATGCTGTTAAAATTGAGTAGAAATTTAAGCACCAGAACAAATGGGAGTTTGGGTCTGCAAATCCACAACAACCAAAGTATGACAAAGACAACCCTAACAAACAGTCTTCTGAAAATCAGTCCAAGCCACAGGAAAAGAAGGGTCATGGGAAGACAAAGAAGGACACCGGAAAATGGTGCAATTTCCTTAAAAGCCTATGGCACAACACCGATGAATGTCTCTCAAAATAGTCATTGGTGGCTAAGATCAAAGACAAGGAGCCAAACCCTGATTCTGAAAATACTGGTAAAAGAAAGATCATCGACATAGAACCCACTACTATTGTCGCGACTGCAACAATTCAACCAGAAGAACCAACAGATTCAGAAGAGGGGGAGTGCCTTTTTCATTCACAGATGTGGGTGAAGGGGAACCTGCTACATTTTATTGTTGATAGCGAAATCTAGAAAAACCTCATCATAGCAGAGGCCTTCAAACAGTTGGGATTGTCGACAACACCACACCCGCAGCCATACAACATCGGGTGGCTTCGGAAAGAACGAGATATCCGTGTCAACCAACAGTGTCAATTTTCATACGACATCCAACCCTTCAAGGATGAGGTATTATGTGATGTTTCCCCACTGGATGTGTATGATGTTCTCCTGGGCCAACCATATATGTGGAGACGCCATGTTGTTTATGAGTCTTGACCCCGTAGTGTCATTGTTAGTTTGGGNTGGCTTCGGAAAGAATGAGATATCCGTGTCAACCAACAGTGTCGATTTTCATACGACATCCAACCCTTCAAGGATGAGGTATTATGTGGTGTTTCCCCACTGGATGTGTATGATGTTCTCCTGGGCCAACCATATATGTGGAGACGCCATGTTGTTTATGAGTCTTGACCCCGTAGTGTCATTGTTAGTTTGGGGGGTCATCTCTAAAGAATACCAGAGGTAGTTCCAACTACTGTTGCACCTAAAAAGTGTCGCAAGGTAGTATCTCATACTAAAAAATTGAACTTCTTCACAATCTATTCTAAAGGAGAACAAAAGGACACTGCAACCATTATAGTCTTGCCCAAAGCACCTTCTGTCCAATAGAAGCAGGTCGATAAGGCTGCAGAAAAGTGAAAATATTCCTTCTGCACATCATCCTCTGATGTA
>JASDQU010242132.1:36362-55851 GCA_032191745.1 Picea mariana
CTGAGTAGCGTGACGTCTCCAACAAGACAAGCAGCTCACCAGGACGCAGATTCAACAAATGATTTTCCCTCTCCCCCGGGAACTCAATGCAATGGATACCATTGATTCCTAAGGAGGGAGGATTGATCCAAGTGGATATCAGTGGCCACCAACCTTTTCCAAATGGCTCAAAACAATTTTCTGGCAATTTTGGCAATTTACTATTTTTAGTAGGTTTTAACTTCCGGGGCCATTTTGAGGGCCCAAATGAAGATTTTTCAAGATTGACATTCAAAATGATAGTTGATGGCATGATTGTGCCCCCAAAATGAATCTCCTTGATGATACCTTTCCAACGATCTATGAAACGCCTAAAACAAAGATTGTATGCAAAAGTTACGACCCAGTCGAAGCCCTAGAAAAATGGTTAACCCTGGTAGAAGGATATTTCTCTATTCACAATTTTTTCGAGAAAGAAAAGATCACCTTCGCACTCCTTAAATATCTGCCTCATGTCAAACATTGGTGGGAGGCCGATCCCACTTGGTATTTGTTTCTTGATGCAGTAAAGGACCAGTATTACCCTGTTGGCAACTATGAGTACCAGTACATGAGATGGACCACACTGCGGCAAGAGAGGGACCAAGCAGTTCCAAAGTTCACCAATACCTTCCATACCTTGCACAGCAAGATGGGTATAAAAGACTCTGAGTTGCATTTGGTTTTGAAATACCATGGGGCTCTACATAAATACATCGAGACTGAAATGGATTTTCTGGACATCTCATCACTCAGTGTTGCCTATCTATATGCTGTTAAAATTGAGCATAAATTTAATCACCAGAACAAACGGGAGTTTGGGTCTGCAAATCCACAAAAACCAAAGTATGACAAAAATAGCCCTAACAAACAGTCTCCCGAAAACCAGTCCAAGCCATAGGAAAAGAAGGGTCATGGGAAGACAAAGAAGGACATAGGAAAATGATGCAATTTCCACAAAATCCCCTGGCAAAACATCGATGAATGTCGCTCAGAATAGTCATTGGTGGTTGAGATCAAAGACAAGGAGCCAAACCTTGATTCAGAATCTGATTATGAAAATACTAGTAAAAGACAGATCATCGACACAGACCCCACTGCCATTGTCATGACTGCAACAATTCAACGAAAAGAACCAATAGATTTAGAAGAGGGGGAGCACCTTTTTCATTCACAGATGTGGGTGAAGAGGAACACGGTGCATTTTATTGTTGATAGCAGAGGCTAGAAAAACTTCATCTCAGCAGAGATCGTCAAATAGTTGGGATTGTCGACAACACCACACCCTCAAACATACAACATCGGGTGCCTTTGGCAAGGATGAGATCTCTGTGTCAACCAATAGTGTCGATTGTCATACAACATCCAACCCTTTAGGGATGAGGTATTATGTGATGTTGCCCCACATGATTTCTGTGTTGTTCTCTTGGGCCAACCATATATGTGGAGACGCCATGCTATTTATGAGTCTCGACCCTGTAATGTCATTGTTAGTTTGGAGGGTCATCTCTACAGAATACCAGAGGTAATTCAAACTACTGTTAAGCCTAAAAAGTGTCACAAGGTAGTATCTCATATTGCAAAATTCAGCTTCTTCACAATCTATTCAAAAGGAGAACAAAAGGACATTGCAACCACTATAGTCTTTCCCCAAGCACCTTCTATCCAACAGAAGCAGGTCGATAAGGCTGCAAAAAAGTCAAAATATTCCTTATACACATTGTCCTCTCATGTATCTTGACTTTTTGAATAGCCTCAACCTCAATAGGTTCATGACAGATTTCCACAAACTGAGCAGTGCGACATCTCCAGCAAGACAAGCAGCTCACCAAGATGCAAATTCAACAAATGCTTTTCCCTCTCCCCCGGGAACTCAACGCAATGGAGAACATTGGTTTCTAAGGAGAGATGATTGATCCAGGTGGATATCGGTGGCCACACACCTTTTCCAAATGGCTTAAAAAAGTTTTCTCGCAATTTTGGCAATTTACTATTTTTAGCAAGTTTTAACCTCCGAGGTAATTTTGAGGGCCCAAATGAAGGATTTTTGAGATCAAGGTTCTCAATGATATCCAAAGGCATGATTTATCTTCCAAAATGAATCTCATCGATGATACCTTTCCAACGAGCTATCACACGCCTAAAACAAAGATCATATGCAAAAGTTACGACCCTGGGAAGTTGATGTACTCACTTACCCAAACGGGGCCCACATGACTTTTGGCGCTTCATCTCCTAGGGTTAGGTTTTTGGATATCTGTGGTTTTTTTCATTCCAGTTTATTATAAGAATGCCTTCAGAGCCTCATTGTAATCATCTTCTTTTGAATGCGAGTAGCCGTCACATCTCTTCTCAGAGATAAGTTGCCACCATTCTAGCGAGTCTTTCACTCTGTATTTTTACATTCTCTGTACATTTATTTCATTAATAGAAATCATGTATTACTGTATATATGTATTTATGGTGTCATCTCTGATACATTTATGTTACATTATTGAATATGTGTGATATCTCTATGAATTTCTTTATTATATCTCCGATCTCATTTTGTGTTGAAGAGGGGGAGCACCTTTTTAATTCACAGATGTGGGTGAAGGGGAACCCGCTGCATTTTATTGTTGATAGAGGAAGCCAGAAAAAAATCATCTCAACAGAGGTCACCAAATAGTTGGGATTGTCGACAACACCACACCCGCAACCATACAACATCGTGTGGCTTCGGCAAGGATGAGATCTCCATGTCAACCAATAGTGTCGATTGTCATACGGCATCCAACCCTTCAAGGATAAGGTATTATGTGATGTTTCTCCACTGGATTTCTGTGATGTTCTCTTGGGCCAACCATATATGTGGAGGCACCATGTTTTTTATGAGTCTCGACCCCATAGTGTCATTGTTATTTTGGGGGGTCATCTCTACAGAATACTAGAGGTAGTTCCGACTAGTGTTCCACCTAAAAAGTGTCACAAGGTAGTATCTCATACTACAAAATTGAGCTTCTTCATAATCTGTTCAAAAGGAGAACAAAAGCACACTGCAACCACTACAGTCTTGCCCCAAGCACCTTCTATCCAAAAAAATTAGGTCGATAAGGCTGCATAAAAGCACAAATATTCCTTCTACACATCATCCTCTCCTATATCTTGACTTGTTAAACAACCTCAACCTTCACAGGTTTGTGATAGATTTCCACAAACTGAGCAGCGCAACGTCTCCAAATAGACAAGCAGCTCACCAAGATGCAGATTCAACAAACCCTTTTCTCTCTCCCCCGAGAGATCAACGCAATGGAGACCATTGATTCCTAAGGGGGGAGGATTGATCTAGGTGGATATCGGTGGCCACCCACCTTTTCCAAATGGCTCAAAATAGGTTTCTGGCAATTTTGGCAATTTACTATTTTTAGCAGGTTTTAACTTCCAGGGACATTTTGAGGGCCCAAATGAAGTTTTTTTCTATATTAAGGTTCTCAATGACAATTTAAGGCATGATTTATCCCCCAAAATGAATCTCCTTGATGATACCTTTCCAACAAGCTATCACACTCCTAAAACAGAGATCGTATGCAAAAGTTACGACCCCGGGAAGTTGATGTAGTCACTTACCCAAACGAGGCCCACGTGACTTTTGGTGCTTCATCTCCCAGGGTTAGGGTTTTGGATGTCTAGGGTTTTTGGCATTCTGGTTTATTGTAAAAATTCCTTCAGAACCTCATTATAATCATCTTCTTGTGAATGCGAGTAGCCGTCAAATCTTTTCTCAGAGATAAGCTGCCACCATTCTAGCGAGTCTTTCAATCTTTATTTTTACAGTCTCTGTACATTTCTTTCATTAATATAAATCACGTATTACTATATATCTATGTTTATGGTTGCATCTCTGATACATTTATGTTATATTATTGAATATCTGTGATATCTCTATGCATTTATTTATTATATCTTCGATCTCATTTCATGCCGATCATAATCCGAATCGGTGCTATCAGAACAGGTTGTTCTTGGTCATTTTTTTAAGTGCATGTACCTAACAAGGTCTGAGTATAGTAATTTGGGTCTCGAGCTTGTCTCTCTTGAGGAAAATTGCTCTCACACACCCAAGAAACCCTCAATGGTAGAAGAAAAGAAAAATGAGGGAGCAGATGATCCTATAAGTCTGTTGCTTGATCAAGCTCCCACGGGACAAAGGGACAAAATGATGGAGAATTTTTCCCACATCCTTCAAGGCCTGCCAATAGCAATAGGCACATCTTCGCACATCTGCTCACAATTTTTTCAACAAAGAAAATATCACCTTCGCACTCCTTAAAGCTCTCCCTCATGTCAAACATTCGTGGGAAACTTACTGGGAGAAAAGTTCCACAGAGGAGTCTGGAATATATGGGGTTGATCCCACTTGGGATTTTTTTTTGGATGCGGTAAAGGAACATTATTACACTATTGGCAACTATGAGGACCAGTACATGAGATGGACCACACTGTGGCGAGAGAGGGGCCAAGCAGTTTCGGAGTTCACCAATACCTTCTATACCTTGTGCACTAAGTTGGGTATCAAAGACTCCGAGTGACATTTGGTTTTGAAATACCATGGGGCTCTACACAGATACATCCAGACAGAAATCGATTTTTTGGACATCTCATCGCTCAGTGCTTCCTATCGATATGTTGTTAAAATCAAGAAGAAATTTAAGCACCAGAACAAATGGGATTTTTGTTTTGCAAATCCACAACAACCAAAGTATGACAAGACAACCCGAACAAATAGTCTCCCAAAAACTAGTCCAAGCCATAGGAAAAGAAGGGTCACAGGAAGACAAACAAGGACACCATAAAATGGTGTGATTTCCACAAAATCCCCTAGCACAACACCGATGAATGTCGCTCAAAATAGTCATTGGTGGCTGAGATCAAAGACAAGGAGGAAAACCCTAATTCAAAATATGTTCTGAAAATACTGGTAAAAACCAGATCATCGACATAGACCCCACTACTATTTTCGCGACCGAAACAATTCAACCAGAAGAACTAATAGATTCAGAAGAGGGGGAGCACCTTTTTCATTCATATATGTCGGTGAAGGGGATCCTGCTGCATTTTATTGTTGATAGCAGAAGCCAGAAAAACCTCATCTCAGCAGAGGTCATCAAACAGTTGGGATTCTCAACAACACCACACTCACAACCATACAACATCGGGTGGCTTCGGCAAGGACGAGACCTCCGTGTCAACAAACAGTGTCCATTTTCATATGGCATCCAACCCTTCAAGGATGAGGTATTATGTGATGTTGCCCCACTGGATGTCTGTGATGTTCTCTTGGGCCAACCATATATGTGGAGACGCCATGTTTTTTATGAGTCTCGACCTCGTAGTGTCGTTGTTACTTTTGAGGTTCATCTCTACAGAATACCAGAGGTAGTTCTGGCTACTGTTCCACCTAAAAAGTGTCGTAAGGTAGTATCTCATACTGCAAAATTCAGCTTCTTCACAATCTGTTCAAAAGGAGAACAGAAGGACATTGCAACCACTACAATCTTGCCCAAAGCACCTTCTATCCAACAAAAGCAGGTCGATAAGGCTGCAGAAAAGTGAAAAGATTATTTTTGCAAATCGTATTCTCATGTATCTTGACTTGTTGAGTAGCCTCAACCTCAATAGGTTCGTGACATATTTCCACAAACTAAGCAGTGTGACGTCTCCAGCAAGACAAGCAGCTCACCAAGATGCAGATTCAAAAAATGCTTTTCCCTCTCCCCCGGGAACTCAATGCAATGGAGACCATTGATTCCTAAGGAGGAAGGATTGATCCAAGTGCATATCCGTGGCCACCAACCTTTTCCAAATGACTCAAAACAATTTTCTGGCAATTTACTATTTTTAGCAGGTTTTAACTTCCGTGGCCATTTGGAGGGCCCAAATGAATATTTTTCAAGATAAATGTTCAAAATGATAGTAGAAGGCATGATTGAGCCCCCAAAATGAATCTCCTAGATGATACCTTTCCAACAAGCTATGACATGCCTAAAACGAATATCATATGCAAAAGTTACGACCCCGGGAAGTTGATGTACTCACTTACCCAAACGGGGCCCACATGACTTTTGGCGCTTCATCTCCTAGGGTTATGTTTTTGGATGTTTAGGTTTTTTGGCATTTTGGTTTATTGTAAAAAGTCATTCAGAGCCTCATTGTAATCATATTCTTGGGAATGCGAGTAGCTGTCACATCTCTTCTCAGAGATAAGCTGCCACCATTCTAGCGAGTCTTTCACTCTGTACTTTTACAGTCTCTGTACATTTCTTTCATTAATAGAAATCGTGTATTACTATATATCTGTGTTTATGGTCGCATCTATGATACATTTCTATTATATTATTGAATATCTATGATATCTCTATGCATTTCTTTATTATATCTCCGATCACATTTCGTGCCGAAAATAATCCGGATCAGTGGTATCAGAACAGGCTGTTCTTGGTCATTTTTTCCAGTGCATGTCCTCGACAAGGTATGAGTATAGCAAGTTGGGTCTCGAGCTTGTCTCTCTTGAGGAAAATTGCTCTTACACACCCAAGAAACCCTCAATAGTAGAAGAAAAGAAAAACAACGCAGTAGACGATCTTATAAATATGTTGCTTAAGCAAGCTCTCATGTGACAGAGGGACGAAATGATGGATAATTTTTCCCACATCCTTCAATGTCTGCCGATATCAGCAAGCACATATTCATCAAGCGGCCACTTTGGAGGCACCTCATCTTTCAAAGTGAAAGTTATTTTTGATATTCCTCTATTTGAAGGACAGATAGATGCAGAAGCCATAGAAAAATGGTTAACTCTGCTAGAAGGTTATTTCTCTGTGCATAATTTTTCCGACAAAGAAAAAATCACCTTCACACTCCTTAAGGCTCTCCCTCATGTCAAAGATTGGTGGGAAACTTAATGGGAGCAAAGTTCCACAGAGGAGTTTGGAATATATGGGGCCTATCCCACTTGGGATTTTTTTTGGATGTGGTAAAGGAACAGTATTACCATGTTGGCAAATAAGAGGACCAACACACGAGATGGAGAACACTGCGGCAAGAGAGGGGCCAAGCAGTTCTGGAGTTCACCAATACCTTCCATACCTTGCACACCAATATGGGTATCAGAGACTCTGAGCGATATTTGGCTTTGAAATACCATGGGGCTTTACACAAATACATCCAGACTAAAATGGATTTTCTAGACATCTCATCACTCGGTGATGCATATCGATATGCTGTTAAAATCGAGCAGAAATTCAGGGACCAGAACAAAGGGGAGTTTGGGTCTGCAAATCCACAACAAGCAAAGTATGATAGAGACAGCCCTAACAAATAGTCTCCTGAAAACCAGTCCAAGCCATAGGAAAAGATGGGTCACGGGAAGACAAAGAAGGAAACCGAAAAATGGTGTGATTTCTACAAAAGGCCCTGGCACAACACCGATGAATGTTTCTCAAAACAGTCATTGGTGGCTGAGATCAAAGAAAAGGAGCCAAACCTTGATTCATAATCTGATTCTAAAAATACTGGTAAAAGACAGATCATCAACGCAGACCCCACTACTATTGCCGCGACCGCAACAATTCAAACAGAAGAACCAATAGATTTAGAAGGGGGAGGAGCACCTTTTTCATTCACAGATGTGGGTGAAGGGGAACCTGATACATTTTATTATTGATATAAGAAGCTAGAAAAACCCCATATTAGTAGAGGTATTCAAACAGTTGGGATTGTCGACAACACCACACCCACAGCCATACAACATCAGGTGGCTTCGGCAAGGACGAGATCTCCGTGTCAACCAATAGTTTCGATTGTCACATGACATCCAACCCTTGAAGGACGAGGTATTATGTGATTTTTCCCCACTGGATGTCTATGATATTCTCTTGGGCCAACCATATATGTGGAGACGCCATGCTGTTTATGAGTCTTGACCCTGTAGTGTCATTGTTACTTTGGGGGGTCATCTCTACAGAATACCAGAGGCAGTTCGGACTACTGTTCCACCTAAAAAGTGTCGCAAGGTAGTATCTCATACTGCAAAAATTAGCTTCTCCACAATCTGTTCAAAGGGAGAACAAAAGAACACTGCAACCACTACAGGCTTGCCCCAAGCGTCTTCTATTCAACAAAAGCAGGTCGACAAGGCTGCAGAAAAGTGCAAAGATTCCTTTTGCACTTCATCCTCTCATGTATCTCGACTTGTTTAACAACCTCAACTTCAACAGGTTTGTGACAAATTTCCACAAACTATGCAACGCTATGTCTCCAATAAGACAAGCAACTCACCAAGATGCAGATTCAACAAATTCTTTTCCCTCTCCCCCGGGAACTCAACGCTCACATGACTTTTGGTGCTTCATCTCCTAGCGTTAGGTTTTTGGATGTCTAGGGTTTTGGGCATTCTAGTTTATTGTAAAAATGCCTTCAGAGCATCATTGTAATCATCTTCTTGTGAATGTGAGTAGCCCACACATCTCTTCTCAGAGATAAGCTGCCACCATTCTAGCGAGTCTTTCACTCTGTATTTTTACAGTCTCTGTACATTTATTTCATTAATAGAAATTGTGTATTACTATATATTTGTGTTTATGGTTGCATCTATAATACATTTCTGTTATATTATTGAATATCTGTGATATCTCTGTGCATTTATTTATTATATATCTGATCTCATTTCATGCTGAAAATAATCCGGATCAGTGGTATCAGAATAGGCTGTTCTTGGTCATTTTTTTCAGTGCATGTCCCCGACGAGGTATGAGTATAGAAAGTTGGGTCTCGAGCTTGTCTCTCTTGAGGAAAATCATTCTCGCACACCCAAGAAACCCTCAATGGTAGAAGAAAAGAAAAATTATAGAGAAGATGATCCTATAAGTCTGTTGCTTGAGCAAGCTCTCACGCGACAGAGGGAGGAAATGATGGAGAATTTTTCCCACATCCTTCCACGCCTGTTGATAGCAATAGGTGCATCTTCATCAAGTAGCCACTTTGGAGGCACCTCACCTTTCCATGTACAAGTTGATTTTTATATTCCTGTATTTGAAGGAAAGATAGATGCAAAAGCCCTAGAAAAATGGTAAAATCTGCTAGAAGGTTATTTCTCTGTTCACAATTTTTTCAACAAGGAAAATATCACCTTTGCACTCCTTAAAACTCTCCCTCATGTCAAACATTGGTGGGAAACTTACTGGGAGAAAAGTTCCACAAAGGAGTCTGGAATATATGGGGCCGATCCCACTTGGGATTTTTTTCTGGATGCGGTAAAGGAACAATATTACCCTATTGGCAACTATGAGGACCAATACATGAGATGGACCACACTATGGCAAGAGAGGGGCCAAGAAATTCCAGATTTCACCAATACCTTCCATAGCTTTCACACCAAGCTGGGTATCGAAGACTCTGAGCGACATTTGGTTTCGAAATACCGTAGGGCTCTACACAAATACATCCAGATTGAAATGGATTTTCTGGACATCTCATCACTCGGTGCTACCTATCGATATGCTAATAAAATCGAGCTGAAATTTAAGCACCAGAAAAAATGGGATTTTGGGTCTGCAAATACACAACAAAAAAAGTATGACAAAGATAGGCCTAACAAACAGTCTCTTGAAAACCAGTCCAAGCCACAGGAAAAGAAGGGTCACAGGAAGACAAAGAAGGACACCAGAAAATGGTGTGATTTCCACAAAAGCCCTTGGCACAACACCGATGAATGTCTCTCAAAACAGTCATTGGTGACTGAGATCAAAGACAAGGAGCCAAACCCTGATTTAGAATCTGAGTATGAAAATACTGGTAAAAGACAGATCATTGACGCAAACCCCACTGCTATTGTCACGACCGCAACAATTCAACTACAAGAACCAATAGATTCAGAAGAGGGGGAGCTATTGTCTCTGTACATTTCTTTCATTAATAGAAATTATGTATTACTATATATCTGTGTTTATGGTTGCATCTATGATACATTTATGTTATATTGTTTAATATATGTGATATCTCTGTGCATTTATTTATTATATATCTGATATGATTTCGCACCGAAAATAATCCAGATCAGTGGTATCAGAGCAGGTTGTTCTTGTTCATTTTTTTTAGTGCATGTCCCTGACGAGGTCTGAGTATAGAAAGTTGGGTATCAAGCTTTCCACTCTTGAGGAAAATCACTCTCTCACACCCAAGAAACCCTCAATGGCAGAAGAAAATAAAAACGACGGAGCAGTCGATCCTATAAGTCTGTTGCTTGAGCAAGCTCTCATGCGACAGAGGGACGAAATGATGGAGAATTTTTCCCACATCCTTCAACACTTGCCAATAGAAATAGGTGCATCTCATCAAGCAACCACTTTGGAGTCACCTCACCTTTCAATGTACAAGTTAATTTTGATATTCCTGTATTTGAAGGACAGATAGATGCAAAAGCCCTAGAAAAATGGTTAACTCTGCTAGAAGGTTATTTCTCTGTTCACAATTTTTCCGAGAAAGAAAAGATCACCTTCACACTCCTTAAAGATCTCCCTCATGTCAAACATTGGTGGGAAGCCGATGCCACTTGGGATTTTTTTCTGGATGCGGTAAAGGACCAGTATTACCCTGTTCACAACTATGAGGACCAGTATATGAGATGGAACACACTGTGGTAAGAGAGGGGCCAAGCAATTCCGAAGTTCACCAATACCTTCCATACCTTGTGCACCAAGCTGGGTATGAAAGACTCCAAGCGACATTTGGTTTTGAAATATCGTGGTGCTCTACAAAGATACATCCAGACTGAAATGGATTTTCTGGACATCTCATCAATCGGTGCTGCCTATCGATATGTTGTTAAAATTGAGCAGAAATTTCACCACCAGAACAAACGGGAGTTTTGGTCTGCAAATCCACAACAACCAAAGTATGACAAAGACAGCCCTAACAATCAGTCTACCGAAAACCAGTTCGAGCCACAGGAAAAGAAGGGTCACGAGAAGACAAAGAAGGACACCGAAAAATGGTACAATTTCAATAAAATCCCCTAGCACAACACCGATGAATGTTGCTCAAAATAGTCATTGGTGGATGAGATCAAAGACAAGGAGCCAAACCATGATTCTAAAAATGTTGGTAAAAGATAGATCATCGACACAGAACCCACTGCTATTGTCACAACCACAGCAATTCAACCAGAAGAACCAACAGATTCAGAAGAGGGGGAGTGTTTTTTTCATTCACAGATGTGGGTGAAGGGGAACCCGCTGCATTTTATTGTTGATAGAGAAATCTAGAACAAAACTCATCATAGCAGAGGTCTTCAAATAGTTGGGATTGTCGACAACGCCACACCCACAACCATACAACATCGGGTGGCTTCATCAAAGATGAGATCTTTGTGTCAACCAACAGTGTCTATTGTCATACGGCATCTAACCCTTCAAGGATGAGATATTATGTGATGTTTCCCCACTAGATGTCTGTGATGTTTTCTTGGGAGAACGATATATGTGGAGACGGCATGTTATTTATGAGTCTCGACCCTGTAATGTCATTGTTACTTTAGGGGGTCATTTCTACAGAATACCAAAGGTAGTTCTGACTATTGTTCCACCTAAAATGTGTCGCAAGGTAGTATCTCATAATTCAAAATCGAGCTTCTTCACAATATGTTCCAAAGGAGAACAAAAGGACACTGCAACCACTACAGTCTTGCACCAAGCACCTTCTATCCAAAAGAAGCAGGTTGATAAGGCTGCAGAAAAGTGAAAATATTCCTTCTGCACATCATCCTCTAATGTATCTTGACTTGTTGAACAACCTCAACCTCAACAGGTTTGTGACAGATTTCCACAAACTGAGCAACACGACGTCTCCAGAAAGACAAGTAGCTCACCAAGATGCAGATTCAACAAACGTTTTTCTCTCTCCATCGGGAACTCAATGCAATGGAGACCATTGATTCCTAAGGAGGGAGGATTTATCCAAGAGGCTACTGGTGGCCACCAACCTTTTCCAAATGGCTCAAAACAGTTTTCTAGCAATTTTGGCAATTTACTATTTTTAGCAGGTTTTCACTTTCGGGGCCATTTTGAGGGCCCAAATGAAGGTTTTTCGAGATAAAAGTTCTCAATTATATACAAAGAAATCATTGAGCCCCCAAAATTAATATCCTCTAAAATACCTTTCCAACGAGCTATTACACGCCTAAAACGGAGATTGTATGCAAAAGCTACGACCCCGGGAAGTTGATGTACTCACCTACCCAAACAGGGCCCACATGACTTTTGGCGCTTCATCTCCTAGGGTTAGGTTTTTGGATGTATAGGGTTTTTGGAATTCTGGTTTATTGTAAAAATGCCTTCAAAGCCTCATTGTAATCATCTTCTTTCCAATGCGAGTAGCCGTCACATCTCTTCTCAGAGATAAGCTGCCACCATTCTAGCGAGTCCTTCACTCTGTATTTTTACAGTCTCTATACATTTCTTTCATTAATAGAAATCATGTATTACTATATATCTGTGTTTATGGTTTCATATCTGATACATTTCTGTTATATTATTGAATATTTGTGATATATTTTTGCATTTCTTTATTATATCTCTGATCTCATTTCGTGCCGAAAATAATCTAGATCAGTGGTATCAGAACAGGATTTTCTTGGTCATTTTTTTTAGTGCATGTCCATGACGAGGTCTGAGTATAGAAAGTTGGGTCTCGAGCTTGTCTCTCTTGAGGACAATCTCTCTCCCACACCCAAGAAACCCCCAATGGTATAAGAAAGTAAAAACGATGGAGCAGACGATCCTATAAGTTTGTTGCTTGAGAAAGTTGTCATGTGACAGAGGTACGAAATGATGGAGAATTTTTCCCACATCCTTCAACGCCTGCCAATAGAAACATGTGCATCTTCATCAAGTGGCCACTTTGGAGGCACCTTGCCTTTCAAAGTACAATTTGATTTTGATATTCCTGTATTTGAAGGACAGATAGATGCAGAAGCCCTACAAAAATGTTGAACTCTGCTAGAAGATTATTTCTTTGTTCACAATTTTTCTGACAAAGAAAAGATCACCTTCGCACTCCTTAAATATCTCCCTCATTTCAAACATTGATGGGAAACTTACTAGGAGCAAAGTTCCAAAGAGGAGTTTGGAATATATGGGGCAAAGGAACAGTATTACCCTGTTGGCAACTATGAGTACCAGTACATGAGATGGACCACACTGCGGTAAGAGAGGGTCCAAGCAGTTCCAGAGTTCAACAATACCTTCCATACCTTGCACACCAGCTGGGTATCAAAGACTTCGAGCGAAATTTGGTTTTGAAATACCGTGGGGATCTACACAAATACATCCATACTGAAATGGATTTTTTGGATATCTCATCGCTCGGTGTTTCCTATCGATATGCTGTTAAAATTGAGCAGAAATTTAACCACCAGAACAAATGGGAGTTTGGGTATGCAAATCCAAAACAACCAAAGTATGACAAATATATCCCTAACAAACAGTCTCCTGAAAACCAGTCCAAGCCACAGGAAAAGAAGGGTCACGGGAAGACAAAGAAGAACGCAGGAAAATGATGTGATTTCCACAAAAGCCCCTAGCACAACACCGATGAATGTCGCTCAAAATAGTCATTGGTAGTTGAGATCAAAGAGAAGGAGCCAAACCCTGATTCAGAATCTGATTCTGAAAATACTGGTAAAAGACAGATCATCAACATAGACCCCACTGCTATTGTCACGACTGCAACAATTCAACGAAAAGAGCCAACAGATTTAGAAGAGGGGGAGCGCCTTTTTCATTCAAAGATGTGGGTGAAGGGGAACACGATTCATTTTATTGTTGATAGGAGAAGCTAGAAAAACCTCATCTCAGTAGAGGTCGTCAATTAGTTGGGATTGTCGACAACACCACACCCGCAGCCATACAACATTAGGTGGCTTCGGTAAGGATGAGATATCCATGTCAACCAATAGTGTCGATTTTCATACGGCATCCCACCCTTTAGGGATGAGGTATTATGTGATGTTGCCCCAAACGATTTCTGTGTTGTTCTCTTGGGCCAACCATATATGTGGAGACGACATACTATTTATGAGTCTCGACCCCATAGTGTCATTGTTATTTTGGGGGGTCATCTCTATAGAATACCAGAGGTAATTTGGACTATTGTTAAACCTAAAAAGTGTCACAAGGTAGTATCTCATACTGCAAAGTTCAGCTTCTTCACAATCTGTTCAAAAGGAGAACAAAAGGACATTGCAACCACTACAGTTTTGCCCCAAGCACCTTCTATAAAAAAGAAGCAGGTCGATAAGCCTACAGAAAAGTGAAAATATTCCTTTTACACATCATCCTCTCATGTATCTCGACTTGTTGAACAACATCAACCTCAACAGTTTCACGACAGATTTCCACAAACTAAGCAGTGCGACGTCTCCAGCAAGACAAGCAGCTCACCAAGATGAAAATTCAACAAATGCTTTTCCCTCTCTCTCGGGAACTCAACGCAATGGATAAAATTGGTTCATAATGACGGAGGAATTATCCAGGTGGATATCGGTGCCACCCACCTTTTCCAAATGGCTCAAAACAGTTTTCTGGCAATTTTGGCAATTTACTATTTTTAGCTAGTTTTAACTTCTGAGGCCATTTTGAGGGCCCAAATGAAGGATTTTTTAGATCAAGGTTCTCAGTAATAGTCAAAGGCATGATTAATCCCCCAAAATTAATATCCTTGATGATACCTTTCCAATGAGTTATCACACGCCTTAAACGAAGATCATATGCAAAAGTTACAACCCTAGGAGGTTGGTGTACTCACTTACCCAAACAGGGCCCACATGACTTTTGGCGCTTCATCTCCTAGGGTTAGGTTTTTGGGTGTCTACAGTTTTTGGCATTCCATTTTATTGTAAAAAGGCCTTCAAATCCTCATTGTAATCATCTTCTTCCAAATGCGAGTAGCCGTCACATCTCTTCTCAGAGATAAGTTGCCACCATTCTTGCGAGTCTTTCACTCTGTATTTTTACAGTCTCTGTACATTTATTTCATTAATAGAAATCGTGTATTACTGTATATATGTGTTTATGGTGTCATCTCTCATACATTTCTGTTACATTATTGAATATTTGTGATATCTCTATGCATTTCTTTATTATATCTCTGATCTCATTTTGTGCAGAAAATAATCCGGATCAGTGGTATCAGAGCAAATGATCCTATAAGTTTGTTGCTTGAGCAAGGTCTCACGTGACAGAGGGAGGAAATGATGGATAATTTTTCCCACATCCTTCAATGCTTTCCGATAGCAACAGGCGCATCTTCATCAAGCGACCACTTTGGAGGCACCTCACTTTCAAAGTACAACTTGATTTTGATATTCCTGTATTTCAAGGACAGATAGATGCAGAAGCCCTAGAAAAATGGTTAACTCTGCTAGAAGATTATTTCTCTGTCCACAATTTTTTCGACAAAGAAAATATCACCTTCGCACTCCTTAAAGGTCTCCCTCATGTCAAACATTGGTGGGAAACTTACTGGGAGAAAATTTCCACAGAGGAGTCTGGAATATATGGGGCCGATCCCACTTGGAATTTTTTTCTGGATGGAGTAAAGGAACAATATTACCCTGTTGGCAACTATGAGGACCAGTACATGAGATGGACCACAGTGCAGCAAGAGAGGGGCCAAGCAGTTTCGTAGTTCACCAATACCTTCCATACCTTGTGCACCAAGATGGGTATCAAAGACTCCAGGCAACATTTGGTTTTGAAATACCGTAGGGCTCTACACAGATACATTCAGACTAAAATGGATTTTCTAGACATCTCATCATTCTATGCTGCCTATCGATATGCTATTAAAATCGAGTATAAATTTAAGCACCAGAACAAAGGAGAGGTTGGGTCTGCAAATCCACAAAAACCAAAGTATGACAAAGACAATGCTAACAAATAGCCCTACGAAAACCAGACCAAGCCACATGAAAAGAAGGGTCACGGGAAGAAAAAGAAGGACACCGAAAAATGGTGTGATTTCCACAAAATTCCCTGGCACAACACCGATGAATGTCGCTCAAAACATTCATTGGTCACTGAGATCAAAGGCAAGGAGCCAAACCCTGATTCAGAATCTGATTCTAAAAATACTAGTAAAAGACAGATCATAGACACAGACCCTACTGCTATTGTTGCGACTGCAACAATTCAACCACAAGAACCAATAGATTCAGAAGAGGGGGAGTGCATTTTTCATTCAAATATGTGGGTGAAGGGGAACCTGCTACATTTTATTGTTGATAGCGGAAGCCAGAAAAACATCATCTCAGCAGAGGCCATCAAAGAGTTGAGATTGTCGACAACACCACACACGCAACAATACAACATCGACTGGCTTCGGTAAGGAAAATATCTCCATGTCAACCAATAGTGTCGACTGTCATATGGCATCCAACCCTTCAAGGATGAGGTATTATGTGATGTTACCCCACTAGATGTCTGTGATGTTCTCTTGGGCCAACCATATATGTGGAGACGCCATGCTATTTATGAGTCGCGACCCTGTAGTGTCATAGTTACTTTGAGGGGTCATCTCTACAAAATACTAGAGGTAGTTCCGATTGCTGTTCCACCTAAAAAGTGTCGCAAGTTAGTATCTGATACTGCAAAATTGAGCTTCTTCACAATCTACTTAAAAGGAGAACAAAAGGACATTGCAACCACTACAGTCTTACCCCAAGCACCTTCTATCCAATAGAAGCAGGCCGATAAGGCTACAAAAAAGTGCAAAGATTCCTTCTGCATGTTGTCCTCTCATGTATCTCGACTTTTTGAATAGCCTCAACCTCAACAGGTTCGTGACAGATTTCCACAAACTGAGCAGCACGATGTCTCCAGCAAGACAAGCAACTCACCATGATGCAGATTCAACAAATGATTTTCCCTCTCCCCCAGGAACTCAACGCAATGGAGACCATTGATTCCTAAGGAGAGATAATTGATCCAGGTGGATATCGATGGCCACCCACCTTTTCCAAAAGGCTCAAAACAACTTTTTGGCAATTTTGGCAATTTACTATTTTTTGTAGGTTTTAACTTTCGGGGCCATTTTGAGGGCCCAAATGAAGGTTTTTCGAGATCCAGGTTCTCAATGATAGCTGAAGGCATGATTGAGCCTCCAAAATGAATCTCCTTGATGATACCTTTCTAACGAGCTATCACATGCCTAAAACATACTTTGTAAGCAAAAGTTACGACCCTGGGAAGTTGATGTCCTCACTTACCCAAACGGGGCCCACGTGACTTTTGGCGCTTCATGTCCTAGGGTTAAGTTTTTCGATGTATAGGGTTTTTGGCATTCTGGTTTATTGTAAAAAGGCCTTCAGAGCCTCATTGTAATCATCTTCTTGCGAATGCAAGTAGCCGTCACATCTCTTCTCAGAGATAAGCTGCCACCATTCTAGCGAGTCCTTCACTCTGTATTTTTACAGTCTCTATACATTTATTTTATTTATAGAAATCGTGTATTACTATATATCTGTGTTTATGGCTACATATATGATACATTTCTATTATATTATTGAATATATGTGATATCTTTGTGCATTTCTTTATTATATCTCCGATCTCATTTCATGCTGAAAATAATCTGGATCATGGGTATCTGAACAGGTTGTTCTTGGTAAACTTTTTCAGTGCCTGTCCCCGACAAGGTCTGATTATAGCAATTTGGGTCTCGAGCTTGTCTCCCTTGAGGAAAATCTCTCTTGCACACCCAAGAAACCCTCAATGGTAGAAGAAAAGAAAAATGATGGAGCAATCGATCCTATAAATCTATTGCTTGAGCAAGCTCTCACGCGACAGAAGGACGAAATGATGGAGAATTTTTCCCACATCCTTCAATGCCTGCCGATAGAAACAGGTGCATCCTCTTCAAGTGGCCACTTTGGAGGCACCTCGCCTTTCAAAGTACAAGTTAATTTTGATATTCATGTATTTGAAGGACAGATAGATGCAGAAGCTGTAGAAAAATGGTTAACTCTGCTAGAAGGTTATTTCTCTGTTCACAATTTTTTCGACAAAGAAAAGATCACCTTTGCACTCCTTAAAGTTCTCCCTCATGTCAAATATTGGTGGGAAACTTACTGGGAGAAAAGTTCCACAGAGGATTTTGGAATATATGGGGTCGATCCCACTTAGGATTCTTTACTGGATGTGGTAAAGGAACAATATTACTATGTTGGCAACTATGAGGACCAATGCATGAGATGGACCACACTGTGGCAAGAGAGGGGCCAAGAAATTCCAGAGTTCACCAATACCTTCCATAACTTGCGCACCAAGCTGGGTATCAAAGGCTCTGAGTGACGTTTGGTTTTGAAATACCGTGGGGCTCTACACAGATACATCCAGAATGAAATGGATTTTCTAGACTTCTCATCACTTGGTGCTACCTATCGATATGCTGTTAAAATCAAGCAGAAATTTAAGCACTAGAAAAAATGGGAGTTTGGGTCTGCAAATCCACAACAAGCAAGGTATGACAGAGACAACCCTAACAAACAGTCTCCCGAAAACCAGTCCAAGCCACGGGAAAACAAGGGTCATGGGAAGACAAAGAAGGACACCAGAAAATGGTGTGATTTCCACAAAATCCCCTGACACAACACCGATGAATGTCGCTCAAAAAAATCATTGGTGGTTAATATCAAAGACAAGGGGCCAAACATTGATTCAGAATCTGATTCTGAAAATACTGGTAAAAGAAAGATCATCGACGCAAACCCCATTTCTATTGTCGTGACCGCAACAATTCAACCNAAGAAGGACACCAGAAAATGGTGTGATTTCCACAAAATCCCCTGACACAACACCGATGAATGTCGCTCAAAAAAATCATTGGTGGTTAATATCAAAGACAAGGGGCCAAACCTTGATTCAGAATCTGATTCTGAAAATACTGGTAAAAGAAAGATCATCGACGCAAACCCCATTTCTATTGTCGTGACCGCAACAATTCAACCAGAAGAACGAACAGATTCAGAAGAGGAGGAGTGCCTTTTTCATTCATAGATGTGGGTGAAGGGGAACCTGCTACATTTTATTGTTGATAGCGGAAGTTAGAAAAACATCATCTCAGCAGAGGTCGTCAAATAGTTGGGATTGTCGACAACACCACAGCCGTATCCATACAACATCAGGTGGCTACAGCAAGGACGAGTTCTCCATGTCAACCAACAATGTTGATTTTCATACGACATCCAATGCTTAAAGGATGAGGTATTATGTGATGTTTCCCCCCTAGATGTCTGTGATTTTCTCTTGGGCCAACAATATATGTGGAGATGCCATGTTGTTTATGAGTCTTGACCTCATACTGTCATTGTTAGTTTGGGGGGTCATCTCTAAAGAATAAAAGAGGTAGTTCCAACTACTGTTCCACCTAAAAAGTGTAG
>JASDQU010242132.1:55901-74325 GCA_032191745.1 Picea mariana
TTGATTCAGAATCTGATTCTGAAAATACTGGTAAAAGAAAGATCATCGACGCAAACCCCATTTCTATTGTCGTGACCGCAACAATTCAACCAGAAGAACGAACAGATTCAGAAGAGGAGGAGTGCCTTTTTCATTCATAGATGTGGGTGAAGGGGAACCTGCTACATTTTTATTGTTGATAGCGGAAGTTATAAAAACATCATCTCAGCAGAGGTCGTCAAATAGTTGGGATTGTCGACAACACCACAGCCGTATCCATACAACATCAGGTGGCTACAGCAAGGACGAGTTCTCCATGTCAACCAACAATGTTGATTTTCATACGACATCCAATGCTTAAAGGATGAGATATTATGTGATGTTTCCCCCCTAGATGTCTGTGATTTTCTCTTGGGCCAACAATATATGTGGAGATGCCATGTTGTTTATGAGTCTTGACCTCATACTGTCATTGTTAGTTTGGGGGGTCATCTCTAAAGAATAAAAGAGGTAGTTCCAACTACTGTTCCACCTAAAAAGTGTAGCAAGGTAGTATATCACACCGCAAAATTTAGCTTCTTCACAATCTATTCAAAAGGAGAACAAAAGGACACTGAAACCACTACAGACTTGCCCCAAGCACCTTCTATCCAACAGAACCAGGTCGCTAAGGCTATATAAAAGTGCAAATATTCCTTCTACACATCATCCTCTCATGTATCTTGACTTGTTGAACAGCCTCAACCTCAACAGGTTAGTGACAGATTTCCACAAACCGAGGAGCGTGACGTCTCCAGCAAGACAAGCAACTCACCAAGATGCAGATTCAACAAACTCTTTTCCCTCTCCCTCGGGAACTCAACACAATGTAGACCATTGATTCCAAAGGAGGGAGGATTGATCCAGGTGGATATGGATTCCCACCCAACTTTTCCAAATGGATCAAAACAGTTTTCTGGCAATTTTGGAAATTTACTATTTTTAGCAGGTTTTAACGTCTGGGGCCATTTTGAGGGCCCAAATTAAGTTTTTTCTAGGTTGAGTTTCTCAATGATAGTCAAAAACATTATTGAAACCCCAAAATGAATCTCCTCGATGATACCATTCTAATGATCTATCACACGCCTAAAACGAAGATCGTATGAAAAATTTATGACCCCGTGAAGTTGATGTACTCACTTACCCAAACGGGGCCCACATGACTTTTGGTGTTTCATATCCTAGGGTTAGGTTTATGGATGTCTAGGGTTTTTGGCATTCTGGTTTATTGTAAAAATGACTTCAAAGCCTCATTGTAATCATCTTCTTACGAATGCGAGTAGCCATCACATCTCTTCTCAGAGATAAGATGCCACCATTCTAGCAAGTCTTTCACTCTGTATTTTTATAGTCTCTGTACATTTCTTTCATTAATAGAAATCATGTATTACTGTATATCTATGTTTATGGTTTCATCTCTGGTACATTTCTATTATATTATTGAATATCTATGATATCTCTGTGCATTTCTTTATTATATCTCCGATCTCATTTCGTGCCGAAAATAATCCGGATCAGTGGTATCAGAACAGGTTGTTCTTGCTCATATTTTTCAGTGCATGTCCCCGAAGAGGTCTGAGTATAGCAAGTTGGGTCTCAAGCTTGTCTATCTTGAGTAAAATTTCTCTCCCCCACACAAGAAACCCTCAATGGAAGAAGAAAATAAAAATGACGGAGCAAACGATCCTATAAGTTTGTTGCTTGAGCAAGCTCTCACGTGATAAAGGGATGCAATGATGGAGAATTTTTCTGACATCCTTCAATGCTTGCAGATAGAAATAGGTGCATATTCATCAAGCAGCCAATTTGGAGGCACCTCACCTTTCAAAGTACAAGATAATTTTGATATTCATGTATTTGAAGGACAGATAGATGCAGAAGCCCTAGAAAAATGGTTAACTCTACTAGAAGGTTATTTCTCTGTTCAGAAATTTTCTGACAAAGGAAAGATAACCTTCGCACTCCTTAAAGCTCTCACTCATGTCAAAAATTGGTGGGAAACTTACTGGGAGCAAAGTTCCATAGAGGAGTCTGGAATATATTGGGTCGATCCCACTTGGGATTTTTTTCTGGATGCAGTAAAGGAACAATATTACACTGTTGGCAAATATGAGGACCAATACATGAGATGGACCACACTACAACAAGAGAGGGGCCAAGTAGTTTTTGAGTTCACCAATACCTTCCATACATTGCACACCAAGCTGGGTATCAAAGAATCCGAGTGACATTTGGTTTTGAAATACCATGGGGCTCTACACAGATACATCTAGACTGAAATGGATTTTATGGACATCTCATCACTTGGTGCTGCCTATAGATATGTTGTTAAAATCGAGCAAAAATTTAAGAACCAGAACAAACGGGAGTTTGGGTCTACAAATCCACAACAAACAAAGTATGACAAAGACAGTCCTAACATACAGTCTCCCAAAAACAATTCCAAGCCACAAGAAAAGAAGTGTCATGAGTAGACAAAGAAGGACACCTGAAAATGGTGAGATTTCCACAAAATCCCCTGGCACAACATCGATGAATGTCGCTCAAAATAGTCATTGTTGGCTGAGATCAAAGACAAGGAACCAAACCTTGATTGATAATATGATTATAAAAATACTGGTAAAAGACAGATCATCGACAGAGACCCATATGCTATTGTCACAACCATAGAAATTCAACTAGAAGAACCAACAGATTTAGAAGAGGGGTAGCACCTTTTTCATTCACAGATATGGGTGAAGGGGAACCCGCTGCATTTTATTGTTGATAGAAGAAGCCAGAAAAACCTCATCTCAGCAGAGGTCATCAAATAATTGGTATTGTCAACAACACCACACCTGCAGCCATACAACATCAAGTGGCTTCGGTAAGGATAAGATCTATGTGTCAACTAACAGTGTCGATTTTCATATGGCATCCAACCCTTCAAGGATGAGGTATTATGTGATGTTTCCCCATTGGATGTCTATGATGTTCTCTTGGGCCAACCGTATATGTGGAGACACCATGTTGTTTATGAGTCTTGACCCCGTAGTGTCATTGTTACTTTGGGGGGTCATCTCTATAGAGTACCAGAGGTAGTTCTGACTACTGCTCCACCTAAAAAGTGTCACAAGGTAGTATCTCTTACTGCAAAATTCAGTTTCTTCACAATTTGTTCAAAAGGAGAACAAAAGGACACTGAAACCACTACAGTCTTTCCCCAAGCACCTTCTATCCAACAGAAGCAGGTCGATAAGGCTGCAGAAAAGTGAAAAGATTCCTTCTGCACATCGTCCTCTCATGTATCTCAACTTGTTGAACAGCCTCAACCTCAACAGTTTCATGACATATTTCCACAAACTGAGCAGTGCAACGTCTCCAACAAGACAAGTAGCTCACCAAGATGTAGATTCAACAAATGCTTTTCCCTCTCCCCCAGGAACTCAACACAATGGAGACCATTGATTCCTAAGGAGGGAGGATTGATCCAGGTGGATATCGGTGGCCACCCACCTTTTCCAAATGGCTCAAAATAGTTTTCTGACAATTTTGGCAATTTACTATTTTTAGCAGGTTTTAACTTCCGAGGCCATTTTGAGGGACCAAATAAAGTTTTTTCATGATAGAGAATATTAATGATATCTAAAGGAATTATTGAGCCTCCAAAATGAATCTACTCGACGATACCTTTCCAACGAGCTATCACACACCTAAAACGAAGATCGTATACAAATGTTACGACCTCGGGAAGTTGATGTACTCACTTACCCAAACGGGGCCCACATGAATTTTGGTGCTTCATCTCCTAGGGTTAGGTTTTTGGATGTATAGGGTTTTTGGCATTCCGGTTTATTGTAAAATGGCCTTCATAGCCTCATTGTAATCATCTTCTTGTGAATGGGATTAGCCGTCACATCTCTTCTCAAAGATAAGCTGCCACCATTCTAGCGAGTCTTTCACTCTGTATTTTTACAGTCTCTGTACATTTCTTTCATTAATAGAAATCATGTATTACTGTATATCTGTGTTTATGGTTGCATCTCTGATACATTTCTGGTATATTATTGAATATATGTGATATCTCTGTGTATTTTTTATTATATCTCTGATCTCATTTCATGCCGAAAATAATCCAGATCAGTGGTATCAAAATAGGTTGTTCTTGGTCATTTTTTTCAGTGCATGTCCTCGATGAGGTCTAAGTATAGGAAGTTGGGTCTCAAGCTTGTCTCTCTTGAGGACAATTTCTCTCGCACACCCAAGAAACCCTCAATGGCAGAAGAAAATAAAAACGGCGGAGAAGACGATCCTATAAGTCTGTTGCTTGAGCATGCTCTCACGCGACAAAGGGACTAAAAGATGGAGATTTTTTCCCACATCCTTCAATGCTTACCGATAGAAATAGACGCATCTTCATCAAGTGGCCACTTAGGAGGCACCTTTCCTTTCAAAGTACAAGATAATTTTGATATTCCCATATTTGAAGGACAGATAGATGAAGAATCCCTAGAAAAATGGTCAACTCTGCTAGAAGGTTATTTCTATGTTCACAATTTTTTCGGCAAAGAAAGGATGACCTTCGCACTTCTTAAATCTCTCCCTCATGTCAAACATTGGTTGGAAACTTACTGGGAGAAAATTTCCACAGAGGAGTCTAGAATATATTGGGTCGATCACACTTGGGATTTTTTTCTAGATGTGGTAAAGGAATAGTATTACCTTGTTGGCAACTATGAGGACTAGTACATGAGATGGACCACACTACAACAAGAGAGGGGCCAAGCAGTTCTGGAGTTCACCAATACCTTCCATACCTTGCACACCAAGCTGGGTATCAAAGACTCTGAGCAACATTTGGTTTTGAAATACCGTGGGGCTCTACATAGATACATCCAGACTGAAATGGATTTTATAGACATTAATCACTCGGTGTTGCCTATCAATATGTTGTTAAAATCGAGTAGAAGTTTAAGAACCAAAACAAACGGGTGTTTGGGTTTGTAAATCCACAAAAAAAAAATTATGACAAAGAAAACCCTAACAAACAGTCTCCCAAAAATTAGTCCAAGCCACAGGATAAGAAGGGTCATGGGAAGACAAAGAAGGACACCAGAAAATGGTGTGATTTCCACAAAAGACCCTAGCACAACACTGATGAATGTCGCTCAAAACATTCATTGATGGCTGAGATTAGAGACAAGGAGCCAAACCCTGATTCAGAATTTGATTATGAAAATACTGGTAAAATATAGATCATTGACGCATACCCATATGCTATTGTCACGACCGCAACAATTCAACCAGAAGAAGCAACAGATTTAGAAGAGGAGGAATGCCTTTTTCATTCAAAGATGTGGGTGAAGGGGAACCAACTGCATTTTATTGTTGATAATGGAAGCCAGAAAAACCTCATCTTAGTAGAGGTCATCAAACAGTTGGGATTGTCGACAACACCACACCGATAGCCATCCAACATCAGGTGGTTTCAATAAGGACGAGATCTCTGTGTCAATCAACAGTGTCGATTGTCATACGGCATCCAACCCTTCAAGGATGAGGTATTATGTGATGTTTCCCCACTGGATGTTTTTGATGTTCTCTTGGGCCAACCATATATGTGGAGACGCCATGTTGTTTATGAGTCTCGACCCCGTAGTGTCATTGTTACTTTCGAGGTTCATCTCTACAGAATACAAGAGGTAGTTCCGACTACTATTCCAGCTAAAAAGTGTCACAAGGTAGTATCTCATACTGCAAAATTCAGCTTCTTCACAATCTGTTCGAAAGGAGAACAAAAGGACATTGCAACCACAACAATCTTGCCCCAAGCACCTTCTATCCAATAGAAGCAAGTTGATAATGTTGCAGAAAAGTGCAAAGATTCCTTCTGCACATTGTCCTCTCATGTATCTAGATCAAAGGGAGGATTGATCTAGGTGGATATCAGTGGCCACCCAACTTTTCCAAATGGCTCAAAATAGTTTTCTAGCAATTTGGCAATTTACTATTTTTAGCAGGTTTTAACTTCCGAGGCCATTTTGAGGGCCCAAATCAAGGTTTTTCAAGATAAAGGGTGGTCTCAGTGATAGTCTTTCACTCTGTATTTTTACAGTCTCTGTACATTTCTTTCATTAATAGAAATCGTGTATTATTGTATATCTGTGTTTATGGTTGCATCTCTGATACATTTCTGTTATATTATTGAATATCTATGATATCTCTGTGCATTTCTTCAATATATCTCCGATCTCATTTTGTGCTGAAAATATTCTGGATCAGTGGTATCAGAACAGGCTATTATTGGTCATTCTTTTCAGTGCATGTCTGCAACGAGGTCTAAGTATATAAAGTTGGGTCTCGAGCTTGTCTCTCTTGAGGACAATTTCTCTCTCACACCCAAGAAACACTCAATGGTAGAAGAAAAGAAAAACAATGGAGCATACGATCCTATAAGTCTGTTGCTTGAGCAAGCTCTCACGTGACAGAGGGACGAAATGATGGAGAATTTTTCCCACATCCTTCAATGCCTACCGATAGAAATAGGCGCATATTCATCAAGCAACCACTTTGGAGGCACCTCGCCTTTCAAAGTACAAGTTACTTTTGATATTCTTGTATTTGAAGGACAGATAGATGCAGAAGCTCTAGAAAAATGGTTAACTCTACTAGAAGGTTATTTCCCTGTTTACAATTTTAATGACAAACAAAATATCACCTTCACACTCCTTAAAGCTCTCCCTTATGTCAAAAATTGGTGGGAAACTTACTGGGAAAGTTCCATAAAGGATTCTGGAATATATGGGGTCGATCCCACTTGGGATTTTTTGCTGGACGCACTAAAGGAACAGTATTACCCTATTGGAAACTATGAGCACCAGTGCATGAGATGGACCATACTATGGCAAGAGAGGGGCCAAGAAGTTCTCGAGTTCACCAATACCTTCCATACCTTGCGCACCAAGTTGGGTATCAAAGACTCTGAGGGATGTTTGGTATTGAAATACTGTGGGGCTCTACAGAGATACATCTAGACTGAAATGGATTTTCTGGACTTCTTATCACTCGGTGCTACCTATCGATATGCTGTTAAAATCGAGCAGAAATTTAAGAACCAGAAAAAATGGGAGTTTGGGTCTGCAAATCCACAATAAACAAAGTATGACAAAGACAGCCTTAAAAAACAGTCTCCCAAAAACCAGTCCAAGCCACAGGAAAAGAAGGGTCATGGGAAGATAAAGAAGGACACTAGAAAATGGTGCGATTTCCACAAAATCCCCTGGCACAACACCGATGAATGTTGCTCAAAACAATCATTGGTGGCTGAGATCAAAGACAAGGAGCCAAACCCTGATTCATAATCTGATTCTAAAAATACTAGTAAAAGACAGATCATCGATGCAAACCCCACTGCTATTGTCGTGACCGCAGCAATTCAACCAGAAGAACCAACATATTCAGAAGAGGGGGAGTGCTTTTTTCATTCACAGATCTGGGTGAAGGGGAATCTGCTGCATTTTATTGTTGATAGCGGAAGCCAGAAAACCCTCATCTCAGCAGAGGTTGTCAAACAGTTGGGATTGTGGACAACACCACACTCGCAGCCATACAACATCTGGTGGCTTTAGCAAGGATGAGATCTTCGTGTCAACCAACAGTCTCGATTTTCATACGACATCCAACCCTTCAAGGATGAGGTATTATGTGATGTTTCCCCACTAGATGTCTATGATGTTCTCTTGGGCCAACCATATATGTGGATATGCCATGTTTTTTATGAGTCTCGACCCCATAGTGTCATTGTTACTTTGGGGGGTCATCTCTAAAGAATACAAGAGGTAGTTTTGACTATTGTTCCACCTAAAAAGTGTCACAAGGTAGTATCTCATACTGCAAAAGTCAGCTTCTTCACAATCTGTTCAAAAGGACAGCAAAAGGACACTGCAACCACTACAGTCTTGCCCCAAGCACCTTCTATCCAACAAAAGTAGGTCGATAAGGCTGCAAAAAATTTAAAAGATTCCTTTTTCACATCACCCTCTCATGTATCCCGACTTTTTGAACCCCCTCAACCTCAACAGGTTCATGACATATTTCCACAAACTGAGTAGTGCGACGTCTCCAGCAAGACAAGTAGCTTACCAAGATGCAGATTCAACAAATGCTTTTCACTCTCCCCCGAGAACTCGACGCAATGGAGACCATTGATTCCTAAGGAGGGAGGATTGATCTAGGTGGATATTGGTAGCCACCCACCTTTTCCAAATGGCTCAAAACCATTTTTTGGCAATTTTAACAATTTACTATTTTTAGAAGGTTTTAACTTCCGAGGCCATTTTGAGGGCCCAAATGAAGGTTTTTCAAGATCTAGGTTCTCAATGATATCCAAAGGTATTATTAAGCCCCCAAAACAAATCTCTTCGATGATACCTTTCCAACAAATTATCACATGCCCAAAATGGAGATCGTATTCAAAAGTTACGACCCCGGGAAGTTGATGTACTCACTTACCCAAACAGGGCCCACATGACTTTTGGTGCTTCATCTCCTAGGGTTAGGTTTTTTGGATGTATAGGGTTTTTGGAATTCCAGTTTATTGTAAAAAGGCCTTCAGAGCCTCATTTTAATCATCTTCTTGCAAATGTGAGTATCCGTCACATCTCTTCTCAGAGATAAGCTGCCACCATTCTAGCGAGTCTTTCACTCTGTATTTTTACAGTCTCTGTACATTTATTTCATTAATAGAATTTGTGTATTATTGTATATCTATTTTTATGGTTGCATCTCTGATACATTTCAGTTATATTATTGAATATTTGTGATATCTCTGTGCATTTCTTTATTATATTTTCGATCTCATTTCGTACCGAAAATAATCCAGATCAGTGGTATCAAAACAGGTTGTTCTTGGTCATTTTTTTCAGTGCATGTCCCCGACGAGGTCTGAGTATAAAAATTTGGGTCTCAAGATTGTCTCTCTTCAGTACAATCGATCTCACTCACCCAAGAAACCCTCAATGGCAAAAGAAAAGAAAAACGACAGAGTAGACGATCCTATAAGTTTGTTGCTTGAGCAAGCTCTCACGCGACAGAGGGATGAAATGATGGAGAATTTTTCCCACATCCTTCAATGCTTTCCTATAGAAATAGACGCATCTTCATCAAGCGGCCACTTTGGAGGAACCTCGCCTTTCAAAGTACAATTTAATTTAGATATTCCTGTATTTAAAGGACAGATAGATGCAGAAGCCCTAGAAAAATGGTTAACTCTGCTAGAAGGTTATTTCTCTTCACACAATTTTTTTGACAAAGAAAAGATCACCTTCACACTCCTTAAAGATCTCCCTCATGTCAAACATTCATGGGAAACTTACTAGGAGAAAATTTCCACAGAGAAGTCTGGAATATATGGGGCCGATCCCACTTGGGATTTTTTTTTGGATGCAGTAAAGGAACAGTATTACCCTGTTGGAAAGTATGAGTAGAATTACATGAGATGGACCACACTGCAGTAAGAAAGGGGCTAAGTAGTTCTAGAGTTCACCAATACCTTCCATACCTTGCACACTAGGCTGGGTATCAAAGACTCTGAGAAACAATTGGTTTTGAAATATCGTGGGGCTCTACACAGATACATCCAGACTGAAATGGATTTTCTAAACATCTCATCACTCGGTGCTACCTATCGATATGCTATTAAAATTGAGTAGAAATTTAAGCACTAGAACAAAAGGGAGTTTGGGTCTGCAAATCCACAACAACCAAAGTATGAAAAATACAAGCCTAATAAACAGTCTCCCGAAAATCATTCCAAGCCATAGGAAAAGAAGGGTCATGGGAAGACAAAGAAGGACACCGGAAAATGGTGTGATTTCCACAAAATCCCCAAGCACAACACTGATGAATGTCGCTCAAAATAGTCATTGGTGGCTCAGATCAAATACAAGGATCCAAACCCTAATTTAGAATCTGATTCTGAAAATACTGGTAAAAGACAGATCATCGACGCAGACCCCACTACTATTGTCGTGACCGCAACAATTCAACCAGAAGAACCAACATATTCATAAAATGGGGAGCAACTTTTTCATTCATAGATATGAGTGAAGGGGAACCCGCTGCATTTTATTGTTGATAGAAGAAGCCATAAAAACCTCATCTCAGTAGAGGTCATCAAACAGTTGGGATTGTCGACAACACCACACCCACAACCATAAAACATCGGGTGGCTTTGGCAAGGATGAGATCTCCATGTCAACCAAAAATGTCAATTGTCATACATCATCCAACCCTTCAAGGATGAGGTATTATGTGATGTTGCCCCACTAGATGTCTGTGATGTTCTCTTGGTCCAACCATATATGTGGAGACGCCATGCTGTTTATAAGTCTCTACCCCGTAGTGTCAATATTACTTTGGTGGGTCATCTCTACAGAATACCAGAGGTAGTTCCAACAACTGTTCCACCTAAAAAGTGTCGCAAGGTGGTATCTCATACTGCAAAATTGAGTTTCTTCACAATATGTTCAAAAGGAGAACAAAAGGACACTGCAACCACTACAGTATTGCCCCAAGCACCTTCTGTCCAACAGAAGAAGGTCGATAAGGCTGCAGAAAAGTGCAAAGATTCCTTTTTCACATCTTCCTCTCATGTATCTCAACTTGTTGAACAGCCTCAACCTCAACAGGTTCGTGACATATTTCCACAAACTGAGCAACGCGACGTCTCCAGCAAGACAAGCAGCTCACCATGATGCAGATTCAACAAACGCTTTTCCCTCTCCCCTGGGAACTCAATGCAATGGAGACCATTGATTCCTAAGGAGGGAGGATTGATCCGGGTGGATATTGGTGGCCACCCACCTTTTCCAAATGGCTTACAACAGTTTTCTGGCAATTTTGGCAATTTACTATTTTTAGTAGGTTTTAACTTCTGGGGCCATTTTGGGGGCTCAAAAGAATTTTTTTCAACATAAAGGTTCTCAATTATATATGAATGCATGATTGAAACCCAAAAATGAATCTCCTCTATGATACCTTTCCAACGAGCTATCACACGCCTAAAATGAAGATCGTATGCAAAAGTTACGACCCCGGGAAGTTGATGTAGTCACTTACCCAAACGGGGCCCACATGACTTTTGGCGCTTCATCTCCTAAGGTTATTTTTTTGGATGTCTAGGGTTTTTTGCATTCCGGTTTATTGTAAAAAGGCCTTCAGAGCCTCATTGTAATCATCTTCTTGTGAATGCGAGTAGCCGTCACATCTCTTCTCAGAGATAAGTTGCCACCATTCTAGCGAGTCTTTCACTATGTATTTTTAAAGTGTCTGTACATTTCTTTCATTAACAGAAATCATGTATTACTATATATATGTGTTTATGGTTGCAACTATCATACATGTTTGTAATATTATTGAATATCCGTGATATCTCTGTGCATTTCTTTATTATATCTCCGATCTCATTTCATGTCAAAAATAATCTCGATCAGTGGTATCAGAACAGGTTGTTCTTGGTCATTTTTTTTAGTGCATGTCCCCGACGAGGTTTGAGTATAGCAAGTTGGGTCTTGAGCTTGTATCTCTTGAGGACAATCGCTCTCACACACCCAAGAAACCCTCAATTGTAGAATAAAATAAAAATGATGGAGCAGACGATCCTATAAGTTTTTTGCTTGAGAAAGCTCTCATGCGACAAAGGGATGAAATGATAGAGAATTTTTCCCACATCCTTCAACTCCTACCAATAGAAACATGAACATATTCATCAAACAACCACTTTGGAGGCACCTCACCTTTCAAAGTACAACTTGATTTTGATATTCCTGTATTTGAAGGACAGATCGATGCAGAAGCCCTAGAAAAATGGTTAACTCTGCTAGAAGGTTATTTCTCTGTTCACAATTTTTTCGACAAAGAAAAGATCACCTTCACACTCCTTAAAGATATTCCTCATGTCAAACATTGGTGGGAAACTTACTGGGAGAAAAGTTCCACAAAGGATTCTGGAATATATGGGGCCGATCCCACTTGGGATTTTTTTTTGAATGCGGTAAAGGAACAATATTACCCTGTTGGCAACTATGAGGACCAGTACACAAGTTGGACCACATTGCGGCAAGAGAGGGGCCAAGAAGTTCCGAAGTTCACCAATACCTTCCACACCTTGTGCACCAAGTTGGGTATCAAAGACTCCAAGTGACATTTGGTTTTGAAATATTGTGGGGCTCTACACAGATACATTCAGAATGAAATGGATTTTTTGGTCAGCTCATCATTCGGTGTTGCCTATCGATATGATATTAAAATTGAGTAGAAATTTAAGCACCAAAAAAAATGTTGCCCCACTGGATGTCTGTGATGTTCTCTTAGGCCAACCATATATGTGGAGATGCCATGTTGTTTATGAGTCTTGACCCTGTAGTGTCATTGTCACTTTGGGGGGTCATCTCTACAGAATACCAGAGGTATTTCCGACTACTGTTCCACCTAAAAAGTGTCGCAAGGTAGTATCTCATACTGCAAAATTCATCTTCTTCACAATCTGTTCAAAAGGAGAACAAATGGACACTACAACAACTACAGTCTTTCCCCAAGCACCTTCTATCCAATAAAAGCAGGTCGATAAGGCTGTAGAAAAGTGCAAATATTATTTTTTCACATCATCCTCTCACGTATCTTCACTTGTTGAATAGCCTCAACCTCAACAAGTTGGTGACAGATTTCCACAAACTGAGCAACACGCCATCTCCAGCAAGACAAACAGCTCATAAAGATGAAAATTCAACAAACGCTTTTCCCTCTCCCCCGGGAACTCAACGGAATGGAGACCATTGATTCCTAAGGAGGGAGGATTGATATAGGTGGATATCAGTGGCCACCCACCTTTTCCAAATGGTTCAAAATAGTTTTCTGGCAATTTTGGCAATTTACTATTTTTAGCAAGTTTTAACTTCCAGGGCCATTTTGAGGGCCCAAATGAAGGTTTTTTAAGATACAGGTTCTCAATGATATTTGAAGGCATGATTGAGCCCTGAAAATGAATCTCCTCGATGATACCTTTCCAATGAGCTATCACATTCCTAAAATGGAGATCGTATGCAAAAGTTACAACACCAGGAAGTTGATGTACTCACTTACCCAAACGGGGCCCACATGACTTTTGGCGCTTCATCTCCTAGGGTTAGGTTTTTGGATGTATAGGGTTTTTGGCATTCTGGTTTATTGTAAAAAGGCCTTCAGAGCCTCATTATAATCATCTTCTTTCAAATGTGAGTAGCCGTCACATCTCTTCTCAGAGATAAGATGCCACCATTCTAGCGAGTCTTTCACTTTGTATTGTACAGTCTCTGTACATTTCTTTCATTAATAGAAATCACATATTACTGTATATCTGTGTTTATGGTTGCATCTCTAAAACATTTCTATAATATTATTGAATATCTTTGATATCTCTGTGCATTTCTTTATTATATCTCCGATTTCATTTCGTGCTGAAAATAATCTGGATCAGTGGTATCAGAACAGGCTCTTCTTGGTCATTTTTTTCAGTGCATGTTCCCGATGAGGTTTGAGTATAGAAATTTGGGTCTCGAGCTTGTCTCTCTTGAGGAAAATCTCTCTATCACACCCAAGAAATCCTCAATGGAAGAAGAAAATAAAAACGATGGAGCAAACGAGCCTATAAGTCTATTGCTTGAGCAAGCTCTCACGTGACAGAGGGACGAAATGATGGAGAATTTTTCTCGCATCCTTCAATGCCTGCCGATAGCAACAGACACATCTTCATCAAGTGGCCACTTTGGAGTAACCTCTCCTTTCAAAGTACAAGTTGATTTTGATATTCCTATATTTGAAGGACAAATAGATGCACAAGCTCTAGAAAAATGGTTAACTTTGCTAGAAGGTTATTTCTCTGTTCACAATTTTTCCGACAATGAAAATATCACCTTCACACTCCTTAAATCTCTCCCTCATGTCAAAAATTGGGGGAAAATTACTGGGAGAAAAGTTCTAGAGAGGAATTTGGAATATGGGGTCGATCCCACCTGGGATTTTTTTCTGGATGTGGTAAAGGAACAATATTACCCTGTCGGCAGCTATGAGGACTAGTACATGAGATCGACCACACTACGGCAAGAGAGGGGCCAAGTAGTTTTGGATTTCACCAATACCTTCCATACCTTGTGCACCAAGCTGGCTTTCAAAGACTCTGAGAAACATTTGGTTTTGAAATACCGTGGGGATCTACACAGATACATCTAGACTAAAATGGATTTTCTGGACATCTCATCACTCGATGCTGCCTATCGATATGCTGTTAAAATTGAGAAAAAATTTAAGCACAAGAAAAAATGGGAGTTTGGGTCTACAAATCCACAACAACCAAAGTATGACAAAGACATCCCTAACAAACAGTCTCCCGAAAACCATTCCAAGCCACAGGAAAAGAAGGGTCACGGGAAGACAAAGAAGGACACTAGAGAATGGTATGATTTCCACAAAATCTCCTGGCACAACACCGATGAATGTCGCTCAAAATAGTCATTGGTGGCTGAGATTAAAGACAAGGAGCTAAACCTTGATTCAAAATTTGATTCTGAAAATACTGGTAAAAGATAGATCATCGATGTAGACCCCACTACTATTGTCGTGACCATAGAAATTCATACAGAAGAACCAACAGATTCAGAAGAGGGGGAGCGTATTTTTCATTCATAGATGTCAGTGAAGGGGAACCCGTTGCATTTTATTGTTGATAGCGGAAGCTAGAAAAACCTCATCTCAGCAGAGGTCATCAAACAGTCGGGAATATCAACAAAACCACACATGCAGCCATACAACATCAGGTGGCTTGGGCAAGGAAAAGATCTCTATGTCAACCAACAATGTCGATTTTCATATGGAATTCAACCCTTCAAGGATGAGGTATTATGTGATGTTTCCCCACTGGATGTCTGTGATGTTCTCTTGGGCCAACCATATATGTGGAGATGCCATGTTGTTTATGAGTCTTGACCCCATAGTGTCATTGTTACTTTGGGGGTTCATCTCTACAGAATACCAGAGGTAGTTCTGACTATTGTTCCACCTAAAAAGTGTCACAAGGTAGTATCTCATACTGCAAAATTTAGCTTCTTCACAATATGTTCAAAAGGAGAACAAAAGGACACTGCAACCATTACAGTCTTGCCCCAAGCACCTTCTATCCAACAGAAGAAGGTCAATAGGGCTGCAGAAAAGTGAAAAGATTCCTTCTGCACATCATCCTCTCATGTATCTTGACTTGTTGAATAGCCTCAACGTCAACAGGTTCGTGACAGATTTCCACAAACTGAGCAGCACGACGTCTCCAGCAAGACAAGCAGCTCATCAAGATGCAGATTCAACAAACGATTTTCCCTCTCCTCCAGGAACTCAACGCAATGGACACCATTGATTCCTAAGGAGGGATTATTGATCCAGGAGGATATCGGTGGCCACCCACCTTTTCCAAATGGCTCAAAACAATTTTCTGGCAATTTTTGGCAATTTACTATTTTTAGCAGGTTTTAACTTCTAGGTCCATTTTGAGGGCCCAAATGAAGGTTTTTCAAGATGAAGGTTCTAAATGATATCTAAATGCATTATTGATCCAACAAAATGAATCTCCTCAAGCATACCTTTCCAACAAGCTATCACATGCCTAAAATGGAGATCGTATGCAAAAGTTACGACCTCGGGAAGTTGATGTACTCACTTACCCAAATGGGGCCCACATGACTTTTGGCACCTCACCTTTCAAAGTACAAAATGATTTTGATATTCCTGTATTTGAAGGACAGATAGATACAGAAGCCCTAGAAAAATGGTTAACTCTACTAAAAGGTTATTTCTCTGTTGACAATTTTTCCAACAAAGAAAAGATCACCTTCACACTCCTTAAATCTCTCCCTCATGTCAAACATTGGTGGGAAACTTACTGGGAGCAAAGTTCCATAGAGGAGTCTGGAATATATGGGGTCGATCCCACTTGGGATTTTTTTCTAGATGCGGTAAAGGAACAATATTACCCTATTGGCAACTATGAGGACCAGTACATGAGATGGACCATGTTGTTCCAAAGTCTGTACTTAAGGATTTAAAAAGTACAGTGTCTAGGAATCCAAAATTTAGTGAAGTGTAAAAAGAGAGGAGAGTATAACTTTGGGAAAGGAAGCTAGGGTTAATTTCTAGGTTGTCGTTGTCTAACTTCCAACTGTTCCTGGATGTTTATATCCCATTTGATTGCGGCCCATGAACGTTCAAGTTCTACCTAGGTGGTGGTTGTTTTAAGTACAGTATCAAAAATATTTAAAGCAATATGGGTTTGATCCAATAAACCAGGTTCAATATTAGGTTGTCTTACAATGGGGACATTCATAGAGGAATATAAAAATTTAAAAGAAATATGAAGGTTTTTTATGCTGTATCAATTTGATCTTATAAAGAGAACTTTGAAATTAATGTTAAGAACAAAATGCAAACCAAAGGCCTTTTTCCATAACTGTGTTATATTTGAAATAAAAAGTGTGTGAAATATGGGAAAAGCATTTAGCTGTTTATAAAGTAAGGCTCCTATCAAGGGAGAATCTCACTCCTTAAACAGAGGAAGAAAATAGACTAAGAAGGAATCTGACGAAGTATAAAATATGACCACTTAAAGGTTCACAGGTCTTGTATCTGCTGTTAGCCAATATAGAGGAAAAACAGTAAACAATATAAATGAATAGAATTTAACCACCACAGTAGAAGTTTTATTAAATTGTAGTGCAACATTCATCAGATGTATATAAGCAAAATAAAATTGAATATGAATAACAAAGAGAACAAACTCAAAGCACAGTCATGACGGAATCAGGATTCTTTGGATTGCTTTGTATTAATTCAAAAAGAAGATAGCCTCTATTACAATCGACCAAAAAGTTCCAGCCTAGTTTTCCTCTACAAAATGTATATTTATACAGATATTATATGCTTGAACCTCAATCGTTCCAGAGGTTTTTGGTTACAATCAAAGGAGTTAAAACGTTTTGTTTCTTTATCTCTGTCCTCATTTGGTACCAAAAACCTACCTCTTCTCCTGCTCCGTGCAAATGCTGCACTTATCTACCAACTGTGATATCAGCTTAGAAGGTTCTTCTTGGTTATTAGCCTAAAAAATATAATAGTCTTTCACCAATTGTGGCAACCTTCCTTACACCTGCTGGTCTTTGGTGCTGATAGAACATAATAATATACTTGATTTAATTAGCCATTTATCTATTTGAAATATGTCTGTCTGGGTTATTTGTGAAATTTCGGCTAATTCTCTTTCTTCACTTTCCTTGATATTTAGTAGATATTTAGCTGTATTGATCCGACCTAGTATCTCAATGCTACTTTCACCATCAGAACCCAACCACATCCCATATAACAAACCGAAAGTTTCTTCACAAGATTTTCTTATCCCCTTAGCTTGTTGTCTGCCTTTAGATATATTTCACTCCCATTCTTTCAACAAGATATTGCCCCTGGTCTTCTCTGAGATAGGAAAACTGGAACTACTGCTTGTTTCCTTTCTCATTGTGGCTATAATAGCCTCCTGGAACATAACCTGAGCCACCCCGACTTCCCTTTCTCTAAGAGAGAGGTTCTCCAATATCTAATCAATGAGTTGGAAGCTAATTTGAATGGTTTCTACTTTAACAAGCAGACCTTGTTGTGTCGCCAATAACCTTTTTCCTATTTCTATTGCTTGGGATTGAAATATCCCAATATCGATTACCTGGCTTTTGGCTAACTCTAATTTGGCCTGAAGATGCTCTATCAATTCTCCTTACTGGACTATCCATCTATGACTTTTCTAAACCATCAGCTATGACTATTTGAGATCAGCTTTGAGCCGCTCAATTTCAATTTTATCATCTATTCTATCTTGTTCACAAGTTGCATTCGCCTAATCTTTGGTAATAGCCTCTGTTGTAGCTAGTTTCGCCTCTAATGTCTTGATTAGACGATTTTTTTGCTTCAAATACTCTTTTAAGGTCCCGACCAAATATTGGTTTGTTGTAGATAAAGCACCCAATGTTCCTACTATTTGGGTTGCAAATTCTTCTTTCTTCATGGTTCTTCCAATGGTTATAATTTTAAATTTCTTAGATACAATACTTGCCTCTTGGTAGATTTCTTGTCTCATGACTGCCTTTCTCTTCTTATCAAAGAAGAATTCATTTGAAGGTAGCTCTTCCATTGATATGGGTGTTAATTCTTCACCAAAAATCCAACCTGCATCAGGTATAAAATTTGTCGACTACAGGGGAGTAACAGAAACAATGGGATTATTGACCTGTTTAGATGATTTCCCTAGAGTAATGACCGGAGTTGGTTCGATTGGAGAATCAGAAGCCTCGGCTTCATGTTTTGGGCC
>JASDQU010242133.1:46234-56243 GCA_032191745.1 Picea mariana
CCATGCTTTCTTCCACGACTCCCTAGGTGTGGAAAAGATCCACGGTCCAGATGCTCTCATGAACCTTGGGGATCTACGGTCCTAAACTCTTCGCTACCCACGAAGACACAGGAAAACAAAGTGGTAAGGCATTTAACGCCCTACCTTCTCCTACTAATCTAACGGTCGTGGGTGATCGCAGATTCCCCGACAAAATCTCGTCCGTCGATTAATACCTATCAGGTTAAGATACTTAACTTTCCAGCTTCCTCTTACCAAATCTAACGGTCACGAGTGACCACAGATCTCATGACGGGATCTCATCCGTCGATTCGTTACTTCATCCTTATGCTGTCATCTCGGTTTTCAAGAGGATCGTTCCTCCTCATGCAGGGTTACTAAGGCCTTACGCCTTCACAACCGCCTTCCCGGTTCTTGATGGGCTTTTCGAGGAAGGTATTTCTATGGGGAGAATTACTCAGGGTACTACCTGAAGTATATAAGGATGTCGTCCTCCCGAGAACCAGGCGTGAAGTCTGAATTGGATCAGCACGCACACAAATAACGAATTCATGAGGACATAAACCATACGTAGTCTTTCCATATAAATATACAACTACTAGTACTGATCAAAACACCATACAGTCATTCTTATAATGAAATCATTCATAGTTTCACAGCTTATGAGCATAATTATCAGAATAAGCACACATATATATTTCAAGATGCCAGTGGCAAAACACTTATCAGAACTAACACCAGGGGTCAAGCAACTGCTGAGAGGGGTGCTCGTTTCCACCCAACCGTAGGCTTAGCAACTCCCTACGGATTTACCACTAGCCACCCCCGAGCTGAGACCACGATGCTGTGAGACTGTGTCTCTGTTTGCCAGTGACCAAGGGCGAAGGTTGCAATCCTTCCTCTCTGCTATCACTCACTCTGCATATTGCCAGAGTTCTCCCCTCGCGTCTCCCCCCCAAATCGCTTCTACCCCACGCCTTATCCTCTTGTGAGGTTGCGTGTGGCGCTATTACCCTTGCACTGGCCAGTCATGATGGCTCTACGGATGGGCGGTTCACCTCCCCATCCCTCATTAATTCCTGAGGAGCCATCAACCTACCAGTCTGCGAGGCATTTAATTCAGGGCCAGTGAGCCACTTTTGGTTCTCCAGGCCAGTGGAGTCCAAATACGGTATTAATTCTCGATGGAAGTTAACGCCACCTTTCCAGGTGCCTTCCACCGCCATCGTGGTCTCTTTTCTGCACATCCCCTCTCAGCAGTGCTGCAATAAAATTCATAATGTTATTCACATTTATTGAACTTTTACTCAAGGTCCATTTACATCACATATTCACATTTATGAGTTTGCCATAGTTCTTGGCCAGTCCAGTTATTTTTACAAACTAGGGGAAACAATGTGTTACATGTACTCAGTATTATCCTTTATGAGATATTATTGTTTTGGTTCCTCTTGTTTTCTTGTTCCAAACAGGTTAACAACAAAGGAAGATGTTTATCCTTCAAAGGGAGTCACTTGACTTAGAGGGAGTCAAAACTATTTGAGAAAGAGGAAGAATAGAACCATCATTGAGGCAACCAATGCAATAATGCATTATCATAATCCTTCTATGATTTTATGGGCAGAAGCATGCATGACACAGTATATGTTCAGAATAAGAGTCTTCACCAGACTTTAAAAAACATAACTCCCGAAGAAGCCTTCACCAGAATGAAGCCTGATATTGAACACTTCAGGATATTTGGGTGCCCAGTGTATTTTCATGTACCCAAAGAGAAGAATTCCAAGCGAGACCCTTCAAGGAGAAAAGATACATCTATGGGATAATAGTGAATCTTCGAAGACATTATAGATTGACATCCCTGGTCATATAAACAGAATGAGACAAGCAGATATGTTGTCCTTGAAGAAGAGATAGCCTTTCAAAGATCTAGAGAATCTCATATGGAGATTGACAGTGAGACAATACCTTCTCCCCCTTCAGCAGTTCAGAGGGAGACAGACATTATTCCAGCTAATCCACTTGCTCCAGTTGATATGTCCAGAGACATTGCAGTAAGGCATAAAAGGCATGCCTAGGCTCACTCTGCAGGAGGTAGAGAAACATTCAAGCCTCTCAAGGCACATCCCGAGAAAGCAAAAGAGATTTTCAAGATATCCTTCAATCATGAGCCACTTCATTGATTTTGAGCCTCCTTGTCTTGGAGAAGCAACAAGAGAACATGTATGGCAAGATGCCATAACAGAAGAATACCAGTATATATTAAAGAATGATGTATAATATATTGTTCAGAGACTAGAAGGGAAGTCTGTGGTGACTTCCAAGAGGATCTATAAGATCAAGCATGCAAATGATGGATGTGTCTAGAAATACAAAGTGAGATCTATAGCCAGAGGATTCTCACAAATAGAGGGAGTTGTCTATGATTAGACACTCGATCTAGTAAGCCCGATAAACTTCCATCTGTACTACCATCCATGAGTTGGAAACTATATCAGATGGATAGATTCTTGATGAGTTTGGGTTTCATCAAGAGTGGTGTTGATCCAAACCTATATTATTATAGTGTTGGTGACGAGAGCCTGATTTTGATGACTTATTCAGAAAACCTTGTTGTTGGATACAAGTAAGCGTTGACTTCAGATTTCGAGATGAAGAATCTGAGTATGATGCACTACTTCTTGGGACAAGAAGTATGACAAAGGATTGATGAGATTTTCCTGAGTCAAGGAACATATACAGTGGGAATATTAAAGAAGTTTAGTATGACAGAATGCAAATCCACGGTGATGGATTTGAAGAAAAAGATTGATGATGATTCAAAGGAGACTGATCCACAACTGATTGGATCACTGATGTATCTGGTTAACACCAGACTTGATTCAAGTTATGCAATGAATGTACTTAGTCATTCCATGAGTCAACAGAGACATACTCATTGGACAACGACAAAACATGTAATGAGATATATACGAGGCACAGTTGGATATGGCCTGAGATATGCCTCCAGTGTGAACTTGAGTTTGCAAGATATGTTGATACAGATTGAGTAGAGAGTACAGTGGAACAGATGAGAACATATGGTTGTTGTTTTACTGTGAAGGTTGTCATGGTTTCCTGGTGCAACAGGAAACAAATCCCTGTGGCCTTGAATGCCACAGAAGCATAGTATATATCATTGAGTGTGTGAAGCAGTGCGACTTCATAAACTTTTGATAGATTTACTTGATCATGAGATGGATTCTATGATTATAACCAGAGTTGTGTGAAGCTCTTTGAGAAACTTGTGTTTCATGATAGATCGAAACACGTTGAGATAAAATATCATTTTCAGAGACATGATGCAGACGAAAGCAGTATACGTGACATACCTTCCTACACATGAATATATTGCAGACACCTTCACCAAACTGGCTTGGTGAAGAATACCTCTCTAGTTGAGAGGGATTGTTGATAACTACATCCAAGACAAAGTTCAAGTACTTCCGTGCGAGACCTGACCTGATGGAGAATGCCTCCCTAGCTGAGAGGGAGTGTTGATAATTACAGCTGCGTAAGACATCCTTCAGGACACAGACTGATTAAGTCGACCTGAGAGAGAGCCCATGAGTTGGGTATGTGGTTCCTATCTAAGACAGAATTGGAACATAGTGATGGCCTCCTCCTTACAGAGAGTTGAGAAGAAATCCATATGATTCTCCTGTGTAACGCAGTGAGAAAAGAGATCTGCTGAGTTGGGTGTGTCTGTGGCTGAGCACAAGGTGAACGTGTGAATTCCCATGAGTTGGGTGCATCGTTATGAGACAGAAATGAAGACGATGTATTAGCCTCCTCTGAGCAGAGAGTTGAGATGATGAACTCCAGATGACTCTCCTGTGTAATGCAGTGGGAAAGAAGATTTGTTGAGTTGGACGTGTCGATGGATGAGCACAGGTGAACGTGATCCTAGTGGTTGAGCACTAGTGAGTGTGGTTCTCCTATGAGACTTAGTGAGATAGAGATATGGACATCCCTATGGATGTGCCCCTAGTGGCTGAGCACTAGTTTGGTTTCAAGTGTTCTCTGGGTGAATTTGGCTTTGGATTGGCACCTTTGTCTATTTTTTGTCTCTATGGATTGCATGGAATTACAAGAAATTCAAAGAGTGCTTCGAAAACATAAAGAATATATCCAATGAAACAAGACCTCTCTCTTCTTAGTAACCACAAAGGTTCATGAAAATGAGCACCAAGCCATCTCCCAATTTTCCTCARTTTTGGGTACATTTGTGTAGTAGAAACAACAAATTGTAGCTCTGGAGGATGAATGTAGTATGTTAGAAAATATGGTTGTTAACTTGAGCAAAAGAACTCAATCAAGGGCCTCCAATCAAAAGATGTCAATCAACTCGTCTGAAGCATATTTCAAGGAAGAARACATTGTTCATTTGCTAATAGAGGATATGATGCTTGGAAAACAAGACTTTGTCCCCTCTAATGTTGGTATGGAAGACGATATCAGCCACCATGTTTTTCACTAAGTTCAATGTTTTCCAAAGTTATTGGGATATTAGGTGTTTACTTTAGAATATATAGCTATAAAAAATTCTAGAACATTTTGTCTTAAGACATATGTAAGCTTTGTTTTTTTATAGGGAGATGTCAATTTTGTTTTAAAACTATAGACAATAGTAGTATGTAATTCCATTATTTAGCATGGCTACAACTTTATATGATACAAATTTCATAGTTCATTTTTTTTTAAAGCATGAACAAGGAAGTAAAGAATGTTAAGTTTTTCATTAACTTAATAGAATGGAAAACTAAACAACACTTGATGAATAAGATTGATGAAAGCAAATGGACTCCAAAGCACCTCCTTGGAATGAGTCCTTTGCTTCCTTGATGTGCTCCAACTCCAACCCCGGTTAACAAAGAATGCAAAGAGACTAGAATGGGAAATCATGTGAAAGGGGTATCAATATCCTAGAGGTATTCTAGTAGCATAGCCTTAGATGGATTGTTTTGTATAAGTGACCGCAAGGGATTTATATATAGTTGCATGTTGCACAACCCTCTTCACATGGTTTTCCTTATAGTGGTTAAAGACGACTAGATCAAAGGTTAAAAATATTGAAGGAAGGAAATTATTTTTGGAATGTTTAATTGAATTACGGTTTGGCATGGTCCACACTTAACTAACATTCCACCACGACAACTCGGGTGCATTGATGGGGCTGGAAAACAGTTAAAAATAACGAATTTGTCTAATAGGAATAGGCTCGCAGTGTCCTAACGGTCTATTATAGAATTATTTAAGAAATAACGTAAGCAAAATAACGCCGTCGGTCATTCGTAGTAGTATTTCATAGCAGCAAGCAGCTATAGTGTTTCAAACATACATAAAAAAACAAGAAATAAAATTCTCAAAATTGAATTCTATTTGCTGGAATTCAATTGTTAGAAATGAAGTTCCACTATGGATCAGAATTCGCTTCTTCCGATGTAGTGATTTAAGAAAACGACCTAAAGTCGGGGTTAAAGGCCTAGATTCATTCAGGGAAGTACAATTTTTTTATCTTTTATTTGAACTATCCACATGCACTTTATTGGACATTATCTACGCTAGACAACTTTGGTCACCTTTTGGGGTTGACTTGGTTGATTCCAAAAAGTTTGAGGTCATATAATGATGGAATGGAGCGGATGATGAAGGTTATGCATGTCAACGTGATGTATTCAAGTATAACTGTTGAGAATGACGCAAGTGAGCAATTTTAAGGTGTCACACACACATAATTCATCTCCCCGATGAACAAAATGAGAGGTGCCCATTTAGAATGGATCATGTGATATGGAAGTCCTCAATAGATGGATTCTTGACATGGACATATGCTTTGACTATAATATGATTCATCGAGATGGGAAGATTCCACTTGCCAAGATATTGACATGGACATATGGTTTGACTATAATATGATTCATCGAGATGGGAAGATTCCACTTGCCAAGTTAAAGCTTGCAAGGCTTGTGAATGTATTGGTTGTAGAACTTGTGGAAAATCAAAATCCAATCACCAGTTGGACTAGGCTTGTGGAAGCCCTTAGTCTCACCTTCTATCCTTCTAGCTACAAATAGGATATGTACATCAAGTGGCTTCGCCTACAACAAGGATTTAACATGCATGTGAAATAATACATTCACCAGTTCAATTGGTTGTGAATTCTTCTCGACATCACTGATCTAGTTGATAAACTTGTCCTCAAATTTAAAAGTAAATGGTAGGAGCATTTTTAACGAGAGATGAATGTTCCATGTGTTGATATTATGGTAGCTGCGGGAGGTATTTACCTCCACATGTAAACCTGACGAGAATAGAATACTTCGGGAAGCAAGAAGAAACCCTAATGAGCTGGCTAATAACCCTAAAAGACATGTCGGCTCAAGAAGATAACTTGTATTAGGTTATTGGCCTCCAAGAGAAAAAGTTGGCTAGAAGAAATAATATATATTGAACAGACAAATACCCAAAATGAGAAGTCGACCTAGGCAGTTAGCCAGAATTACTATAAATACAGGAGCCCAGTCTTCATTCTAGCAGGCAGTCTCAGAATTGTAGAGCAACACTTGTGCGCATGTCTGGAGGGTAGCTGTCATTACAGTTGCTGCAACTAGCAAATCATGTTTGGCTTGGACTATCTCTTGGTTAGGGTTTGGACTCTCTGATCAGCTCTTCTTGGTGCGTTATACTTGGGGAAAGGAGTGCTACCCTTTGTTTGGCTATCTAGCCTAGGGTTTTCTTCCGGAGTGATTCTCTGTCAAGGTTAAGGTGCTCGGAGGGTGGCTTCGGCCTATGGTTGGGTGACAATAGCGATATTGTCAATGGTAAAACGAGCGCATCCATTATATTCTAACAGGTTATGAGCCCACACCTCCTGCATTCAGTCTAACGGCTGGAAGGAAACATAGCCATAAGGATATTAAGCTCGTTGAAGAACTGTCGCTAGGGTTTCTAGCAGGAGCATTCACCAAAGCACTGTCCCTAGGGTTACAAGCAGGTGCGGTTGCAGAAACCCTAATCCTCTTGTTGAGGCACCTTAAGTGAAGGGATTGACCTAATTTCCAGATAGATTAGTGCGCCCTAGCCTAGCGCATCTCCTGGTACTCTCAGCAAGCCAAGATGTCAAGTTTGAGTTTTTGGTCAAATCTAGGGTTGACCAAGTCAAAGAAGCCATGACCTACTCTATGAAGTCAGAAAGCAAGTTAGATGGAGCTTCTAACTTCAGAGCGTGGAAGACAAGGATTGACCTCATCCTTGAATAAAGAGTTGGATCGTGAAAGGAAAGATCGTTTGAAGTAAGAAAAGAGAAGGAACAACAGAACGTTGCAGTTATGGAAAAGTTCAAAGACGGTGACATCAATGCCATGAGTATCATAGTGGACTCTATAAAAAACCACTTGATACCCTACATCTCCCATCTTGACTCATCGAAGAAGATGTGCAATGCCCTAACAAACCTCTTCTCAGTCAGAAACATTGGACAAATAACGAGTCTAAAGAATGAACTCTGTGACATGAAGATGAATGATGATGATAGCATAACATCATACTTTATGAGGATCTCCCAGTGAAGAGATCAACTACACGCCATTGAAGAGATTATTTTAGAGAAGGAATTGGTAAAACACAGTACTCAATGGTCTTCCCAAGAAGTGGGATGCATTTGCGGCAAGCATGAGCACAAGAAAGGAGTATCCTACATTTGAAGAACTTTGGACTTGCTGTGCTCAAGAAGAATCCAGGATCAATGCAAAAGAGAAACCCCAAAATAAGTACGATGATCAAGCCTTCACAGCAAGATTCAAGAATTTCAAGAACAAAAGGAAGTTTGGTTTAAGGAGGAAGACAAATCAAGAGAAAAATATTTCAGAAATACAATGCTTCAACTGTCGAAAGTATGGTCACTACAAGAATCATTGTCCCGTGCTAAAGAAAAGGAAGGAGAAACATGAAGCATCAGTTTCCGAAGAAAAGGAACCTACAAAGAAGATTATGCAGGATGAAAGAGACTTCTTCTTCTGAAGGTAGCAATACTCTGCTTAGTTCTTGTATATATCTTGTATACCTATCTCTTAGAAGATAATATGTTCCAAGAAGAACTATACTTATGGAAGAACAACAAGATAAAGATTGTTATCATTATACAAGCCAGATAATACACATGAAAGGATGAAATACATCAAACAAATCATGTGGAAGCTATTACAAGATAAGACAAAATCAGAATCAATCCTGATGAAGAGACTTAGAAGAAGCAAAGACAGAAAGAAGTCAACAATCAAGAGGAAATTGGAGAAAGACTTGTAACACTTTGCAGAAGGGAATAAGGATGCAGACGAAATCGTGGACTCTCCTAGATAGAGGGAGTCGATTATATATCACCAAAAAGAAGAGCATGCATTCATACATGAATGCAAGGATTACGAGGGAGATAATCCTATGATCCATTGAAGATGATGAAGTATATATCCATGGTAGCAAACATGAAAAGCAGTACGTGTTCAGTTCGACCATAGAAGAAGACTTCTTCAAAGAGAAGCCTTAAAGTATCCCTGGTTGTCCATCCACATCCATGATCCTATGATGAAAGGAAGAAGTTGGAATCTTCAAAGCATGGTATCTATAGAAAACTCCATGGACCCAAGATCTAAAGAGAAACATAAGGAAGAACATGAAGATTCCAAGAAAGAAAGAAGAGCCAGAACAACCAGTCATTGTATCGAGAATCACAAGATTACCAACCTGATATGAACTCACTAAAAGCAATCAAGCAGAGGAACTGAAAGTTGTGATGAAGAACAGTGTATGAAAGACTTACGAATGTAAGCATTGCAATATCAAGAACTAGAGGTTCTCCCAGATGGAGGGAGAAGACTATGATGATTGCTTGTAAACTAGACATACCTCTACATGAGCCATTATATCGCCCGCAATTGACATCAGATGAATGCAAAAGTTTTTCTCCAGAGCAATTGAACAAAGAGCGTATGAAAAGCAACCTCAAGACTTTGAAGCATACCAGAAAAAGACCCTTGTATGAAGATTAAAAAAGATAACTTGGTGGAGAACCTCCAATGCACAACAAAAGCGTGGTGAAGATTTTCTATAAACAGAGATATTGCATCAGAATGATTACTCAGAAGATCAGGATGATGGATTGTCAATCCATGACAAAGATCTCATGATGACAGAAGAAGTGCCACATGGACATGTTCCAGTTTTCCAACAATGATATACTTTATTGATCAGAGCTACATGAACCCTTCAGAGAAAACCAGTGTTCCAGACCGAAGTACATTTAAAACAAGCATTACATTATCTGTGATGAAGTCATGAAAGGAGAAAGTGGTTCTCCAATACATATCTCCACAGATGAGAAGATAAGCAGACAATTGGTAAAGCTTTTGTCCAAGATGAAAGAGTTTGCGTACTCACGCTGGAGCTCGTGGAGACGACTTCCTTATTGAAAAAGGAAGAGATGACTCCCAGGTTGGGAGGGAGCATTGATGTATTATTGATTGATGGACAATCATTTTTCAGTTCGAAAAATGGTCCAGGATGAGCATATTCTTTCCAGTTCGGAAAGTGGATTGAGATTTCTGACGGACAGACACTTTTCAGTTCGAAAAATGGTCTAGATTGTTGATGTACCATAGAGAGTGACTTCCCATTGTGGTTAACATGGGAAGTGTTCTAGGCCAGTCTCTCTTCTTGGGGGTTACTCAAGAACACTGGCCCGCCTTGCCGGACAACGATTTCCCATTGTGGTTAAACATGGGGAATGATCATTTTTGGAGGTTGGTGCAATACAGTCATTTCCTTTGGAAATGGTCCAGACAGTCATTCCTTAGGGCGCATTCATTCTCTCCAGCTTGCACTTTGTTTAGTGCCAAAAGAATGGCCTAGGGTGGGGAATGGTCCAGGTTCAACAATCAGGGACATACATTCCTTAGGGCATACTCATTCTCTC
>JASDQU010242133.1:57748-86037 GCA_032191745.1 Picea mariana
AAGGTGCGATGCCCTTTGTTTGGCTATCTAGCCTAGGGTTTTCTTCCGGAGTGATTCTCTGTCAAGGTTAAGGTGCTCAGAGGGTGGATTCGGCCTATGGTTGGGTGACAATAATGATATTGTCAATAGTAAAACGAGCACATCCATTATATTCTAACAAAGGGTACATCTAAATCCCTTGTTCAGTCGACAAGAAGATGTTGGAAATGCGGTAAAGTTGGGCATTACAAAAGGGACTGTAAGTCGAAGGTAATGGAAGTCAGTACATGATCTAACGAGAAGCAGTCAAATGAGAGATAAACAACTCCAGATAAGGGAGGTGATGTGTACCTGGAGTCAATCAGTACACAGATGGATAAAGATGTTTGGTTGATCAACTCAAGAGCATCATATCATATGACACCACATAGAGAATGGTTCTATGAATATGAACAATATGAAGGAGGATACATGTTCTTGGGGGACAACTTGACAACCAAAATTGTCGGACGAGGAAGAATTCTACTGATATTGCATGATCGGAGGAGTAGAACCCTTCCATGTGTGCTACACATTTCGGGTTTGGAAAGAAACCTGATATCTGTCAGCACTATGAGTGATGCAGGTGTGCACACTCTATTTTATAAGGATTCTTGCAAGATGGTCAGAGGTGTGATGGTCTTAATGAAAGGAGTTCAGATTGGAACCATATACAAGTTACTAGGGAGTGTCGACTCGACTGGATGCAACAATATCATTGTTCCTGAAGTAGACTCGACTGGATGCAACAATATCATTGTTCCTGAAGTAGACTCGACTTTGACTCGACTCGTCTCAACTCAGGCTTAGTCGATTCAAACCAAATCGACAAGTCATCATAAAGTCGACCCGACCATGCATGATTTGGAGTGATTACCTCTGGTACTTCACCTGCATCATCTATCTCTCCCATGCATCTGCATTAACACAATGGTACTGTCCTTCCTCCTTGGAGACAAATCCAATGAACTACACTGACACTTATATACCCCCACTTCCATCATGTGTGGTTGATTGCTAACACAAGATCAATCACCCCATTCAGTGGAATATAAAACACACACACACACACACACACACACACAACTACTTAATAATAGATACACACACACACATATGTTATTCCAAACCTTCAAACACTTAATCCCACAAACACTTTTTAGAAGAAGTAATTAATAAAGAATTTCCATAGACAATCTTTGGCAATCCATCACAAGGAACTCCTAGTAGAGGTGGGGTCAGGTGAATTATCCATCTCACCCCAAGCTATAGTTTATCCTTCAAAGTAGGATTTAGGTCTTGAAAAAAACAATTTATATGAACTTATGGAATTAAAAGTGACTCTAATGTTGGCTTAGGAAAGATAAGTTTCTCAAATTCAGATTTTTGGAGATTAAATTCAAGTCATACAATGGATGAAATGAGAATTCATCCCGAAGAACTTCACTTCAAAGCTATTGTTTTTTGACATTCATAACTTGCAAGTATCTTTCACTCATATCTCTTTTTCTCATGTTTATAGGGACAGAAATAGGTGTTGGAAAAAGGAACATTGGAAATCCTTTAATTCATTCAAGGGCACTCTTCTCCTCAATTTATGTGAACTTGTGGCATTAAAACTGACTCTAATGTTGGCTTACGAAAGATAAATTTCTCAAATTCATATTTTTGGAGATTAAATTCTAGTCATACAATGGATGAAATGAGAATTCATCCCAAGGAACTTCACTCCGCAACTATTGTTTTTTGACATTCAAAACTTGCAAGTAGCTTTCACGCATCTCTCTTTTGCTCGTGTTTATAAGGACATAAATAGGTGTTGGAAAAAAGAACATTGGAAATCCTTTATTTCATTTAATGGCACTCCTACTTATATTTATAAACCTTAGTTTCAATTTTTTTCATTTATACTGAAGTTCTGGAAAAGTCACTATTTATGATAAAAATTGAAGTTTTTTTTTTAAACACTCTATGGGATTTTTGAAGAAGATAAATAGGCTCGTGACAATAGCTAGAAAATTTTTGAACTTTTGCAAAGATGGAATATCACTATAATTTTTTAACATTTTGACATTTCAAGCCAAGCAATTGGAAAAGACTTTTGAAGTCTTTTGTAGCATGTCACTTGAGATATAATGGAATGTTTTTATTTTTTTAACAAGAACTAGTGGATATATTTGTATTAAGAAAAATGACTACAACAACTTGTATCAAAATTACATGGTAAGTTTGATTACTTTTATCTATATAATAAAGTAGATCTTGAATCCCGCCAAAAAATGTCAATTTCAAGCCTCTTTACGTACAAAATTTCTAGAAAAAACTTAACTGTATAGATTCTACAAAATGTCCCTAAGAGCTTATAATCCTAAAAAACATAGACAACTAATTGACAATGGGATTCACATTGTCCTCATCTGCTACTTTAGTCACTATTTCTTTGGCACTATCTTGGACCTATACATTCAAATATGGAACATGGTGCCCTGAACCATCCTTTCCTTGATTGTCTGCCATAAGTTCTTTTTATCATATAGGGGCCAACCTAGTTTCCTTAGGACAATTTTCAAATGCATAGTCTCACATTCCTTTTCCATTTTGCTAATATGCCTTTTTTGTTGAACTAGAATTACCATGACAATTTTCAACTAGGCTGATGTATTTGATTCCCGATCTCATAGTTGCTTGGAGAACATTCAAACTGAGGCATTGTTGCCCTCAATTTTACCATCCTTTCTTTGGACAATGCGACGAATTTGTTTTTTTGGATCCATGAGAACCTTGACAAACATGCAGCTATGGAGAATCCATTAGGGAAAGGGAAGAGGGAGGGCCCCAAACACAGGGATGAGAAATTCAGACACTTACTTATCGGAGGGGGGCAACAAGGATAAATACCACATCCTGCATGAGACTTAAATAAGTGGAAGACCCAGGGTAAACTCCCCACATAACACACCTAGTCGACTTTCAAGAAGCCAAACCAGGTTGTCAAAGCCAATAGAGGAAAGCCCCATATCTAACATCACCCTTTAGAAAGAAGAAACCACCAGAAAATCGTAACTGCTAATAAACATGCCCCTATGATTATAAAACTTAACCCATAAACACAAAAGAATAGTTGCTTACTTGATAGAGAGTAGGAGCAAGAGCCACAATTTTTGAGATTCGCCAAACCCTTGTGCTAGAAACACCAAGACAAGAGCCACACCAAAGACAAGAGTGCCACTCAATCAAACTCCAACCCAACTCTCACATGCCAAAGATGAAGGCCAACAGGCCAAAATCCACAAACATCCACAACCAAATCTATGCTCTTAATCCCACTTCAGTCGTGTGAGATGAGGCTTAATGGTTCATAATTTCCACAGAGTAATTTCATAATTGCCATAGAGGTGGTTCGGAAGGGAGTGATATGAAATCCATCACGTCACCCCATAGTTTATAAATTAAGACTTGTACTTAGTATTGAGAGCCATGTGTCCCTTCAACATGACAACAAGTGCCTTCATGGGATTGGTTGGAAATATGCTTTGCCATTTAGAACTATGCTCCCCTCCTTTTCTTGTGTGGCCTTGTTGGTATAATCATCTCTTCGATTGTTATCACAGATCACATGAAAAAATCTCACTTCTAAGAACCACTGATGCTAATATGAAATCCATGGGGTTTGTGTCTAGGACCATATGCTAAATGACATTCTTTGAATCCCCAACCACAATCAAGTTTTGAATATTTAGAGAAGCAATGACTCGGGGTCCTTGCAAGAGAGCATAAGTTTTAGCAAGGTTATTAGAAATAATTCCAAGACTCCATCCATAGGGAACATTCTATTGTACCTCCCTAGTTAATGGGAACCCTACCACTTGAGATATAATGGAATGTTGCCAAGTATTTTACTTTATAATTTTTTTATTTTTTTTGGGGGGAAAAAGCATAATTTTATTCATAGAATAGAATTACATTTTTTAGATACATGTTAGGACATGTATTGTTGTTACTGCAAAGAAAGAATGCATAATTAGTCCTTTTACATAAGTAAAAAAAGCCTCCTCTCGGAGAGGCCAGAGAGGAAAAAAGAGGATCATCCCATCATTGACATACCAAAAAAAACCCAGCCAGGCGTCCACTTACATTGAAATTAGTGGCCATGAGCCCAAGAGGAAAAATCTAGCATGAGCACAAGACTAGGGAATGTTGTTCATGAAGCATAAAAACTTGCAGAGTTGTCTTTGAAAACAAGGAAGCCTATCATGATATACAATAGTATCGGCTTGTGCACATAAAGCAGTCCAACTGAGAAACCCAAAAAGGATCATCTGAGTTGTCTATATGAAAGGAGAATGAATAGAGTTTGTCTTGGTCCCGTCCTTTGTTTCCTGGATAGTCCAAGACCCAAAATCCATCTCTATGCCAGATTTGGATAGAGCATCTGCATCAGAATTTCGTTCTTTGTAGACATGATGAATAGAAAACTGATTAAAATCTTGTTTATTTCTTCAATCAAAGGAGCTAATATTATATTGTGACATCTTTGAAGTTTCTTGGTCCAATTCACTACATTCAACAAATCACCATAAATTTGTAGTGAAATCACCCCCTTTTCTCTTGCGAAAAGAATAAGCAGTTTTAAGGCCATAAGTTCAACATAGTTATTTGAGCCGGAGCCAAGCCCGATCTTGATCTTAAAGAAGTGGCATTCTGATAAAAAAAGTATCGCTCCACCACCATAGGCTTGTCCATTGTTCTGTGATGCTCCATCGAAAAAATCCCAATGAGCATTTTTGTCAACTTATTCCTCGTGAATAACTCTTAATGGAGGAGAGTCCTTTACTTGAGGAAAGTGTTCTAGAATACTTAAGCCTTGTGTTGCAATGCACTATGGAGAGACCATCCTATTCTGAAATATTGTTGTGTTTCTTGCCAACCAAACCCCCTAGTAGACAATCATAGATAAATATCTTAAAGTATTTTTACTGGCATATGAAGACCAAGTTCTTCAGGCCTCCTCTACAGTAATGCCCCTCCAAAAAAAATTTAAATCTAAGAAGGAGGAGCATTCTTTCTAGACTTGTAAAATAAAAGGACAAGAGAGGAAAATTTGGCCCATCGTCTCCTCTTCATTTTTGCAGAGAGAGAACCAACCTGGTCCTTCGATCTTCCTTTTCTTCATGCAATGCCAGGTTGGAATTTTGTTTTCTAATATGCACCACATAAAAATTTGAATTTTCAATGAACACCTGGACTTCCAAAGGCCTTTCCACCACCAGTTTGGTTCTCTTTGTAGCAAGTCGAAGTTTAGATGTATATACCCCAACTTGGGTGTGTAAGTTCCATGCTCCGCATGTTTCCAAACTAATTCATCCTCCCTATATGTGATCTTGACATGTGTAGTTTTCAGAGCCGAGAGGTAATTTGTCCAGAATTCTACAGTCCCACCAGGGCATCATCCATCCAACCTTGATTCCATAATGAGGAAGTCTTGGGATCTACTATCTAATTTAGGTGAAAAAATCCCCTCTCATGAATCTGTTGTATAATATCAGCCGACAGAATATGGTTTTGACCACTACCAGCCCAAGGATTTGAGCCTATTCTGACTTTGACTCCATTACCAATCTACCATGCTAGTCCCTCTCCTACCATCGAGAAGCATTTTATCATTGTTGTCCAAATGATTGAGCAATTTGTCATTTTTTTTGTCACAATTAATCTCCATACCGATTTGGCTACTAGGGATTTTGCAAATATAAAGATGTTTTTTAAGCCCCACCCTCCCAACAATTTCGGTGTTGTGAGCCTCTTCCAGCTTACCCATGTGGTGACATGTTCGTCCCCGCTTCCTGACCAGAGAATGTTAAAGAATTTCTTTTGTACCTTTTCTAGCACTCCTTTAGGGATCCAAGCCAAAGAAATCCAGTAAACCGGTATGGATTCCAACACCAATTTCACTAGAGTTAGACTTCATGCCCTAGAAATCCATAAGAAACTCCATACCTTCAGCCTTTTTTCAAGTTTTCCGATGAGCCAGTCCCAATCCACTTTTTTGTAGCAATTAGGCTTGAGGTGAAAACCCAAATATTTGATCCCTTTGTCGATGTCTACCAGCTCAAAAGGAAAAAATGACTTGTACTGATCCAACTCTTCAGCAGTGAGGTTATTTGCAGATAGAGTAGATTTTTGGATATTGATTTGCATTCATGTAGCCTTATTGAACATAATTAGAATATCTGAAAGGGATTCAACGTATGTATGCTTCCCACTACAAAAAATCAAAATATCGTCAACAAAAAGGAGATGTGTGATGAAGATATTTTGCCCTATCTGGATGTCGGTAAAATTTCCTTGGGATTTTGCATGGGCCAGTGATTTGCTGAGTCCTTTTGCTACTAAGAGAAAGAGAAGGGGTGATAGAGGACACCCTTAATGCATCCCTCTTGCAGACCGAAAGAAGGGAGAGGTCACACCATTAATAAGTAATGGAAAAGAAATCGAAGAGATACATCCCATAATCCAGTTTATCAAAGGGACATCAAAGCCTAAATGAGTGAGAATCAATCTGATGTAGAGCCAACTTACCCTGTCGTAGCCCTTGGAAAGATCAATTTTTAGGATGACCCCTTTAACTTTCTTTGTTTTAACGCTATGCATGCCCTCTTGTGCCACCGCTATAGCCTCATGGATTTGCCTACCCTCCAGGAAGCCAAATTGTTCTTTTGAGACTTTTTCCAAGAGAAAGTCCTTTAATCTACATGCTATAACTTTGGCCACCACATTATATATACAGTTACAAAGTGATATAGGCTTGAACTCATCCAGAGAGAGAGGATTGTTCGATTTTGGGACGAGTGCAATGAAAGTTGAATTTAAGGGGGCAAAGATGTTCCCTTGACGTCGAGATTCTTCCAACACTACTAATATATCTTGATCGATAACCTCATAGAGCCCAAGGAATAATTCCACAGTCCAGCCATCGGGGCCGAGACTTTTGTCCTATTGAAAATTGTACAGGATCGTCTTTAGCTCTTCCTCAGACACTTCCTCAAACATGGATCTATTGGCTTCTTCATCAATGAAGCTTGGGAAGAAACCTACAATTCTTACAATTTGTCCTATTGAAATCCTCTCGTCGACTTTGTAGAGACTTTGAAAATGATCTAGTCCTAGTCAAGCTAAATCAACAAAAGATGAGATTGTCCTGCCTTCAGAGTCGTTTAGACTCCATATTGTATTTGTGGCTTTTTGGCCCTTTGCATGAGCATGGAAGAAATTTGTATTCTCATTCGCATTGGCAAGCCATGTAGCCCTACTTTTAAGGTGCCAAGCCGCTTCTCTTTCTTCCAGTGGTTTTCTTTTCTTTTCTTCGAGAGATTTTAGAGCCAATTTGGACTTGGGAGAGGAGAGGCCCCATCCTTCTAATTCATAAATAACCTGCAGGGCCTGTTCAGACTCCAGAAGTTCTTGTTCATCCCTCTTTCTTTTATTAGCATCCCATTCAATAGTGAACTTTTTAACTACTTTGAGGTTTTGATCGAACTACATTGAAGTCGACTCAGTCACTTCGCGATCAAAAGGCCTCCAATTTTCTTTGACCAGGTTGATGAAGCTCTCTTCTTTGAGCCATTTAGAATTGAATTTGAAAATACTGGGTGGTTTTTGAGAACCTCTAGTAGCTTCTAGAAAAATGGGGAAGTGATCAGATTCTCCCCCACTTCCCACCTATTGACGAAATTGAAAAGGACCGTCCACAAAAGATTCAGACACTAAGAAACGATCAATTTTTTTGGTTATTCTATCTTCTTCGACTCTCATATTTCTCTAAGATGGCCTTAGTTTGATGGGATCAACATCTATCAGTTTGTTGACCACTGTCGGATTTGTAAAGAAGTCCGTTAGAGGGTTTGGTCGGGTTCTAGGTCCCCAAACCTTTGTAGCTCCCAAAGAGAAATTTAGATCACCTGCCAGTATGAGAAATCCAAATTGGATAAAGACTTACTGATAAAGCTTTCTCAAAAGGGAACACATTCTAAATAAGGGCCATAAACATTTACAACAGAAAAAAATGGCCAAGTTTTTCGAATAGAACTCTGCTCTAAGTCCATATTCACAGGTCCAAGATTTCATAATTTTTAGAGTCTGTTTGTTCCACCCAGTTGCTATCCCTCTCGACCTTCCCTTTGCATCAGACCTGATAAAATTCCAAGACGTCAGAAGACCCTCCAAACTTTTTGTGACATGCTCTTCCTCCCCTAGATTTTCTTGTAAGAAAACGATTGGCTCCTACCAACCTTTTTAAGGCCAATTTTTTGGTCGAGCTCGCTAGACCCTTGCAGTTGAAGGGGAGAAATTTCATGGGTCAACCCCTTCTGGGGTTGACAATGATCTAAGTGCCCCTGCTATAGAAAGTTGTCTTCCTGCTGCCATATCTACCAAAGCTTTTGTCTAGGCTTCAAGTAGGTGAGATTTTCGACCCCTTTCTGGGTGCCCAATAAGGAGACCCAGATTGACGCCAAGGCTCGCATGACCATTATTAACCCCACCTGCAACGACGATTAGGTGATTTCTAAGGTGGTACCTAATGGTTTCCTCTTCGTGATCCAAAGAGGAGTCTGGGGAAGAGGATTGGGAAATCCCCGGTTTAGGGGCATCAGCTAGGGAACATAATGCTAGCGGGGGAGAGGGGGAAGAGAAAGGGGGGGACCAAGATAACTCCGTAGGGAAATTTAGAGACCTTAAAGACCATACCCATGAATGAATCGGGTGGTCAATATGAACGAAGGCATCATAGGCATCATAAGCACCATAAGCATGGCCGGAAGCATAGTTGTAGAGAATAAGCCATGAATTCTTACTTGTGGATCAATTGGGCTGCTTCTGTATTTCAGTCAAACTAGATGAAATCAACACAAGCGAGTGAAGACGGGGTTGCATTATAGTGGCATGTTACTCCAGGCACGAGTTCTCAATTGTGCTTTAATTCAGCATTATTTAGGTTGTTCATTTGGCGGGATGTATACATGCTATCCTAAACTATTCAATTTAAGTCCCTGGCTATCTGGTCTTAATTAATCGTCTCAGAAATTCATCTTTCAAGGTCTTTCAGCTGACGTATAATGATACATGTTTCATGATGATTAAATGAACTTGGACTCTAGATTGCTGGTTCACTAGTTGATATGCTTATAATAGTAACTAGTCTGTAATTCTACATTAATGAATCCATGTTTTTATACTACTCAGTTGGATGTAGTTTATACTTGCGTTTTATTCTGATAGTTTTATTCCAACATGTCTCTTTTCTTAGTATTTGGATGTATTAGAATTTTTGCTTACGGTAGTAAACGTAGATCACAGTACAGCACAAGCAATAAGCGGTCCTATTTCGATTTTACTTTTATAATAATGTATCCAACCTGCCCTGACATATGCTTAATTTTCTGACCATGCTTAATTTTATCTACCCAGAGCCGACTCCCTTTCCCCTTTCTCCATCGAAATTCTGACCGAGATGTACCAGAAGCTATTTTTCCCACAGATAGCTCAAATCTTCGAGCTTTTCCTCCATGAAAGTGCCCAGTTACCCAAAAAGAATCCCCCCTACCGTTCCTCCATCTTCTCAGTAAGAGGTAACTGGATTATTTCTTCCCTATGCTGTCTACTAGGATACTATTCAGACAAGTGGGTAGACGAGCCCATTCTGGGTTTTCTATCCGTCTTCTCCACCGAGGAAAAAGCCACTACACAGTTCGACTACAACTAGTTCCTGGCCGACAATATTCATGAGCAACTCTTCAAGTTTTCTACAGAGGGTATGTTTAGATATTCTTCAATTCTGGTATACATGTTCATCTTTTTCCAAGCAGACAAATTCCCTTTCTCCCTGCAAAAGCTAGACCAAGAGGGCAACCCACAATCTGTCACATCTGTCACATCTTGGATATCATTGGTGAGAAAGAACTCATCCGAGTTCAATTTCAAACTGTTCATAGACCAATTTTATCACCCAACGGTAAGCATGCTCAGTGGAAGAACAGAGCCAAGAATAAACGAGGAAATCCAAAGAATTTTACATCTCTCAGACCTAGCCAAAACGGGTAACTGGTACCTCTACCAGGATCACACAGAAATCAGGGTTTGCGGCTGTGAACTTCCACCTTATAAGATTCCCAAGTATTTGTCTGTCAAAATATTCGCTCTGGAATATATCAGGCAGATGATCAATTCAGATGACATTCATTTTGTGGCTTTCAAGAAAAAACAATAACTTAGGATCAGAGGTCAGATTGGTTCTTTCATCTGCAACAACAGAGTTGTAGGAGAAGAAGAAAACAAGTTGCTACAAGAGATGAAGTTCAAGCAAAGTTTCCCATGGCACTATGATCCCTGTGGTATCATTGCAGAAACCAGATTGAAGAACAAAATTTCCCCCTATGCTCACGTGCCTAAACCATAGATAGAAAGATACATGAACCAGACAGAATGGGAGGAAAACACTTTGACTGACATTGAAAAACATCCTTCTCTTGCCAGCATTTCACAAACTGTAACTCCACATTACCAGTAGAGAAGAGGCCCAGGAAAGAAGTATCTCCATCAATCACTGAAGTCTCAGCAGAGGACTTCCAGGTTTACAGAAAAAGGCCCAAAACTAGTCATACTCCTGATAGGTTTGGAGGAGAAGAAAGTCAGTCCACCATAGTAATGGAGGGACAACATTCACCACTTTTCTCAGGCAACCACCAAATGATGTCCACTTCCTCATCAAAGAAGCAAACTGATGCAACATTGACAACCAAATCCTCACAAGAGTCTACAGGACTAAATATTTTTGAGAAGTATAACTTAATCAAGAAGAAAAATGCGATGTTGACTAGTAGTACCTATGCCCAATTCTGGAAGTAAACATCTATAGCCCGCTGCCCAGCATAGGTTGCTCTCATCTTTTGACACATAGAAAGGGAGGATGCATATGGCATACTTGCAAGCACAGGTGCCTCAACCCAAAGCAATTTCTGATTATAAAAGATCAACTTTTGAGTTTGATATCAGAGAGGTGCATCTAGCTGATCAGATGGATATGCACAGATAGACTGGAGAAATGATTTTCTCTACCCTGGCCAATACCTCCACGACTGCTGCAAAGTTGCAGGTTTCTTTGAACAATGTCCAGACACAACTGAAGTTGGAGAAAATGTCTTCTTTGGAAAAAGATAACAAGATAAAATCTCTGGAGGAATTGGTACACAAAATCGGATATGATCCATCAAATGTGAAAGCAACAGAAGAGCTTCTCAAGAAAAAGAACTCTGACATAGCCTCCCTGAGGAAACAACTGAAAATTCCTGCTACAGAAGACCCACAGGCGAAGGAAATGGCTGAGACTGAAGGCCATAAGGAATAAATGTTGATATTAATCATGGAGCAGAATGCGCAGATCAAAGAGATGGAAGCCGAGCTGGAGAAGCTAGTCAAAGAAAAAGAGCAGAGTGTGCCAATGATAGTCATCCCACTGGATGCAGTTCCCATCACAGGTATCAGTACAACAACAACAACCACCACAGTGGAGATTCCAGCAGCAACCTCAGTAACAATTATAGATGCATCAGAAAAATTGGCAAAGTCCATGGAAGACATGTCTCTGTAGGAACAGGAAATCAAAAGATTGCATGATGAGATCAATAATCTTCAACAACTGAAGTCCACTTTTCAGTCAAGTTACAACACTGAGATGCACAAGTCTCAGAGGCTCAAGCAAGAATTGCAGAAGTTGCAGAAGGAAACAGTCATGGCCAAAACACTTTCAGAGGCCAAGAAAAATATTTGGATGGACATCTGTAAATCCATGACAGAGATTTGGCCACTCATACAGATTATGTTTGAGCAGCACGAATTGGTGCAGAGAAGCAGACAAGCCCTTGAAAAGATAAGAGGAGAATTGGGAGAAAGGCCTACAAAGGAAAATGAGATCCTCAGATTGTTGAATTCTAAAACAAAAGAGGAATTTGAGGCCTTGGAGATTGAGGATAGGACATAAACTATCCTTGAGGCCAAGAAAATTTTGACCAAGAGAGGATTAATGCTGCAACTTGAGGAAAGAGCCCAAGCAATGGACATCGGAGTACAGAGGTTTTTCAACAAGATAGACTTGCTGCATAAGAAAGGGCTCCTAGGTTTATTCGTGATCAATGACAAGTTGATTACCGTCTCAGACTACAAACAAAAGATCCTCACAGTGGAAAAAGATGGCTCTAAGTTTGCAGGGATACAGGGCAGCATTACTGGCAAAGCATTTTCAGAGACTCTACAGTTGGACCTCAGCATCTAGCACAAGATCAAGTACATCTTCATCGCCAAGCCCACCTTTGCCAAATACACAGTGATGGATGAAGTTTACCAAAGGTTACTCAAAGTTACCATCCCTAGTCAAAAGAGATGGGATGACCTGTGTGCTTTGATCGAGTAAGAGATGATGTGTACAATCCAACTCAGCATGTGGAACAATCATAGTCAAGTCAAAGATGAATCACCAACCATCTTCCTCAGAATCAACACTAAGGATTCGAGAGGATCATTTAGAATTCCTATCTTTTTGTAAAATGTAATCTAGTTAGTTAGATTTTCTCTCCACCATATCTTGATCATTAATGATAGGATCAGATGTAATTTTTCTATAAATACTTTAGACTTTGAAGTATTGAGGGTTGATCTTTACGCCCAAGCAAGCTGTAATCTGTAATATTTTTGAAGAGATCTACCAGTAATAAAAAGGATGATTCACAGGATTCCTGCGTGTTGATGTTGGTGATGTTTACTTCTCTTTGTTAAATGTTTATCTTACTTCGTTATCATTCTGTTTTCTGTCTATGATCATTTAAAAGAAGTTTAAGTGCATAATTTATCTTGAATATTATGTTTCTGGCTTTTAAAGATCTGAATGTTATTCTTCTGACATTGTAATAAAGAAATTATTGAATGCTTCTTTATTGTGATTGATTATCTCACCTGTTTCTGCCTTTCATCGCTTTAATTCTATAAGATCAACCTTTGCATTATCTTGCCCTGTGAAGAAACCTAATAAAATCTGTTTTCTGATCTCAATCCTTAACACAGACCCCATAGCCAATGGATGTGTAAGCAATATTTCAACCATCTTTATAAAACAAAACAACACACTTCTAATAATTTAACGAGCCTAATATTTAAAACTCGAACATATCTAAATCTTACAGAGAGATCCCTCTCTGAAACTGGCAGGGCTAGATCCCAGTTTCAAAGTGGTTGGATAAGTTACCTTTGCTAAATTTCTTCTACCTCCTGACAACCTCTGGGAATTTACAGAGCGTTAACATAGTGGCGACTCCATTGGGGAACTGAACAAACTTTCCATCCTACGATTTCTTTTCCCTAGATAAAGAAAACTTTATTTCTGAACAAATCATAAAATCCAACTTACAAAGAGATAATGTTCAAAGGTTGTTGAAGTTTGTATATTTTCGTTTAGATTTCTTAAAATTTAAAATTCTAGCTCCTAAAAGAGTCTACACTAGATCTCACCTTGATCGAGAACCTGCAATAGCAGTAGACGATCCAGAAAAGTTACTGAGAAAGAGAAACACTGTAGAAGGTTCTGGGAGTCACAATCCTCTTCATAGGTCCACTTCTCTCCCAGAGAAGCTTGTAGCTATCCAGGATCTTGAGTTTGACATATTCTTTGAACAAAGCCTTTTTAGAACCAAATCTGATAGCTTTGTAAGTGAAACAGTCCTAGATCAAACCATCCTACAACCCAAGACCCCTGAAATACTTTATCCCAGAGCAGATTTTGATCAACGGTTTCGTTAAGAGTTTGACAAGTTAGAAGATCTAGTAGCAAATCTTGATCAAGCTTTGTACAAAGCCCACTTCCAACAGTCAGTTGAACTTTCTACCCTGACTATTGCTGCAGCTTCTGTCAAGCCTCAAGAAGCTCACTTGATCCCTCCCAGCCATACATCTTCTACATCTTCTGTCACTTCTCCTTCGATCACACAAGTTGTTGTTCAGCCTCCTCCACCAATCATGGAAGCTAGATATGCTCCCTTGGTGTTGGCCACTCCCTTACATGCCATGCCCCAGGACTATCAAACCAGAGTTCCTTAGTTTGATGGTACTGGACCTCTTAATGCACAACAACATGTTGATAAGATGAATGATTACTTTGATTTGCAGGGAGTCGATGAGGCAGATGTCCAGATATGACTTTTTGCACAGAGTTTAACCGGAGAAGTCAAAAAATGGTTCAAAGCTTTACGCCCTGCTACCATAGTTGACATTGCTTCTTTTCAGCGAAGTTTCCTTGACAGATGGGAGGTAAAGAAAAACCCTCTCCAGATTTTATTAGAATACGAGAACATCAAAAGGAATCAAGGGGAAACTGTGCAGGATTACTGCATTCGTTTCAATAATCTTTATAACGCAATTCCAGCTGACATCGAGCCTCCTCAAGGTTTGGCATTAATCAAGTTCCTTGATGGATTTGATGCTGATATGTCATACCAACTAAGGGAAAGGAATTTTGTCACCTTGGAAGACATGCAGAAAAGTGCAGTGAGTGTGGAAGCAAATCTATTAGCTAGAAGAGCCAGGCAGAGAATAGAAAGAAGGGTTACAATCAAAGAAGGGCCTTTCGCTTCTTCTGATGCGAAACTAGATTCCATAGTTAGAGCTATGGAGAAAATGATGGAAAGGCTAACCATCGCCGATAGAAATCCACACAGGGAAAATCAACATGCTCCTCAGATTTGAAATCCAAACTTCAGAAGGAACCCTCTCTAGATCAGATAGAGAGAGCCCAGAGATCAAAGGGAACAAAGAGGGCCTGATCAACAGATTAGGCCTCGTCTTCAAGAAAACTATGCTGACGAAGGGGAAGAGATAATAGAGGAGTTGGATGATATTCACATAAACCTCATGGGGGTTAATGATAACGAGTCCATTTTTCTCACTCAGGAAGAACAAGAACTGTTTCTACTTTCACAGACTGAGGTAAACAAGGAAGAGGAAGAATCAGAACATCAGGCCTTTGAAAACGCTATAATGGAGGTCCACAGACAGTACAACTTGAGAAGCAAGAAGACTAATGACAATCCAACAAAGAAGGCTGTTGAGACTAAGAAAACTCTTGAAGCCAAGAAAACCTCAGATGTTGTTCCTCAGAAAGCCCCTGAAAAGAATAAGTCTGAAACTCCTGCAAAAAGAAATCCTGAAGCTTCACCAAAAACAACTCAAACAGAGGTTGCATCTACCAGTCAGCCAAGTACTTCTGCACAGAGGATTGTGGCCGATAAACCAGAATTGTAGAGTCAAACCAAAACTACAACCACTTTCAGATTGGAAAGTGAACTGGCTAAATTGAAAATTCCTATTCCCCTATCAAAACTAATGAGCAAAAATGCTTACAGATCACATGTGATCAAAGCATTAAGCATTGAACCAGAAATAGGTACAAAAGCGTTAAATATTGAGCCAGTGGTACGTACAGATACTGTAAATGTTGCATATGATCAACTTGAGCTGCTGTTCGGTCCTGAAGTCGATGGACAAACTGACACAGGTTTTGTTCCTCCTTTCTACATTAGTTTGAATATCCATGACAAGACGTTACACAACACTATACTTGATTCGGGCGCTTCTCACAATCTAATGCCCAAAGCTGTGACGGAGAAGTTGGGGCTTGACGTCACCAGACCATACAGGGACTTGTACTCTTTTGACTCCATCAAAGTCAAATGTATAGGGCTAATTAAAGATTTGTGCATCACCCTGGCTCAAATCCCAGTTAAAAGCATGGTGATGGATATTGTGGTTGCAGACATTCCCTCGAAATATGGTATGTTATTATCTAGATCATGGGGAGATAAGTTGAAGGGCACTTTGCAGTTGGATATGTCTTATGCTACCGTCCTGGTATTTGGACAACAGAGAAGATTGTATAGAGAGACTCTAATGAAGTATATGGTCAGCAGTCAAGAAAAACCACACAACTACCCATTATACTCTGTCCACTCTGATCTGGATTCATTCATATTGTACAATGATGGTGACTTGGATAATCAAATTGCACAGTTAGAAGATGATGCATCTAGCCCGAAGGAGAATCAAACAATCGCTGAGGAAAATAAAACTGTAACAACAGAAAGTGATGAACCAACAATAGATTTCTGGAGTATGGATTTTGATGGAGCTGTGAGCAAAGAGGGAGCTGGAGCTGGGGTTTGCTTGCATAATCATAAAGCAAGGTATTCAGAAAGCCACTCTTACAAACTAAATTTCCAGTGCACCAACAACATTGTTGAGTATGAAGCCTTGATGCTCGGCCTGAAGCTACTGAAGAAGGTTGGTGCCAAAAAGATTATGGTAAGAGGTGACTCTGAACTTGTCATTAAACAAATCAAAGGTGATTATTCAACTAAACATCCTAGACTCAGAGCTTATAGGAATGTTGTTTTGGATTTTTAGAAACCTCAACAAGGTTTACCTCAAAGACAACTATCCTTTGCCTAAAATGGATCACATCTTACAAAAGGTAGTTGGGGCCAGTGGGATCTCTTTAGTAGATGGATTTTTGGGCTATAACCAAGTCCTTGTCCACCCAGATGACCAGGAAAAAACAACTTTCACCACACCCTGGGAACTTTCATGTATGTGAAAATGCCCTTTGGTTTGATGAATGCTGGTGCCACTTTCCAAAGAGCAATGGATATTGCCTTTGTGGATGAGCTTGGTAGATTCATAGTCATATATTTGGACGATGTTACTGTCTTCTCAAAATTAGATGAGGAATATTTACAACATCTCAGACGAGTGTTTGAGAAGTGCAGAAAGTTTGGGATTTCACTGAATCCTAAAAACTCTTTTTGGTTTAGAAGAAGGCAAGTTGTTGGGGCATATAATCTATAAAGATGGAATTAAAATAGACCCCAACAGAATAAAAGCTATCCAGAAATTAGACCACCCTAGGAACATCAAAGAATTGCAATCATTCATTGGTAAAATAAATTTTCTGAGAAGATTCATACCCAGTTTGGCAGAACTCCTCAGGAACATCACAAATATGCTGAAAAAAGATACCAAAATAAGATGGAACACCGAATCTAAACAGTCATTTGAACAAGTAAAACATGCACTCACACAAGCCTCGTTCTTGATCAATGAAGATTACACGAAAGACTTCTAGTTGTTCTTTTTTGCATCTGAACACACCATTGCAGCAGTACTATTGCAGAAAAACAACGAAGGGCATGAACAACCCATAGCCTTTTTCAGCAAGTCTTTGAGAGATGCTGCGCTGAACTACAATATAATGGAGAAACAAGCTTTTGCCCTGGTAAAGGCCATAAAAGATTTTAGAGTTTACATTCTCCATTCTCATACTATTGCCTATGTTCCAAATGCAGTGGTGAAGAATATCTTGACTCAGGATAACCCAGACGGTAGGAGAGGGAAGTGGATTGCAGTGATCCTTGAATATGACATAGAAATTAAACCAACTAAACTAATCAAGGGTCAAGGTTTGGACAAATTGATGGCTGAATCTAATTTTCATGCTTTAGACATAAACTTCTTAGATGCAGTTGATGAACATGAAGAGCTGGTGACTCCACATATCAAAGAGGTTTTCTCGAATTTTCCATGGTACACAGACCTCATCTTTGTTTTACATAATTTACAAGCTCCTCCTGGTCTAACCAAAACTAAAGCTAGATTCTTGAAACTAAAAGCATTGAAATATTGTATTTTGGATGGAAACCTTTACTGGAAAGATCCTGGAGGAATTTTACTTAATTGCTTATTAAAAGATGAAGCTGACAAGGTATTGCAAGATTTCCATGAAGGTGACTGTGGCGGGCATCTAAGTTGGAAAACTACTGCTAATAAGATCATCAGAGCTGGTTTTTACTGGCCCACCTTGTTTGCAGATGTTCACAAAAAGGTAACCTCCTGCCACAAGTGCCAAGTCTTCGAAGGCAAAAGGAAACTTTTGCCCCTACCCCTCAAACCTATTTCAGTAGAAGCTCCATTCCAACAATGGGGTTTGGACTTTATTGGTGAGATTCATCCACCCTCTTCTGGACAACATAAGTGGATCCTCACAGCTACAGACTACTTCACAAAGTGGATTGAAGCTGTACCCTGCAGGCAAGCCACTGACTCTGTCATTATTAAATTCTTGGAAACTAATATTTTGTCTCATTTTGGATGTCCTAGGAAGATCATAACTGACAATGCAACAACTTTTAGATCCAAAAAGCTAATAGAATTTTGCAGCAAGTACCAGATTACTTTGGGGCACTCCACAACCTATTACCCTAAAGGAAATGGGTTGGTTGATTCCTCAAATAAAAGTTTGGTGAACATCATAAAGAAGACGTTGCAGGAAAACAAGAAATCTTGGCACAACAAGCTGGTCCATGCACTCTGAGTTGACAGGTTAACCACTAAAAGATCAATTGGTATGTCCCCATATCAGTTGGTATATGGCACTGATGCAATTTTCCCCACCTCTTTAGGAGTCCCTGTTATGAAACTGCTACAAGAGGTTCAGGCAAAGCCTAATGATACCCAAAGGAGAATAAATCAGATGATCCAACTAATTACCTGTGTAAGTGTGTAATTGATTTTATGCTTCCACTATTTGATTTCTAGCTGATGTGTGATTAATGCTACGGTCTGAAATTTATTTATGCAATAATTAAATTTAGCAGTCTACTTGTTTGATTGAGATCACAAGGACTTTAGTCACCTAGGGCTTGGGAATTTTCACACACTAGAGGTCAAAAAGAGAGTAAGGAAGAGAAGGTTTAAGGGTGCCCATACACTGGAGAGGAAATGGATTCGTGTCACTCGACAGTCCCACAGTAAATGAGCCACCAACATTTGACCCCACTTTATGTCTCAAATGATTAATCCTTGAATTGGATTGGGGGTAAAGAATAGAACACTGAGAATGAAAGCTAGACTCAGACCTTGCAGGACTCGCGACAGGTAAAGGTAAAGACGACTTTATAATCTTACCCGTGGATGTTTGTGGAGGAGAACCTTTGGGCCATAACGCCTCCAACTTGTTCCATTGGGATGCTGAGAACTCTAGTTTGCCAAGGAAGTTGTCCACATGGTCTGAATTGTCCTCCCAAAACTGAGAGCTTGTAATTAGTGGAATAGAAATATTGCCAACCAAAAATTCCTTTGTCGTCTAGGCCTCCATGAAACTGGGTTGTTGTAGAAACATCAAGGAAATTCTTCTTCTCCCCCACAGTGGAGTCCATAGTTTCCTTTGGTGGATGTGGCATCGAACACATCTAAATGAAATATTTATATAATCTAGAACTTGAGAATAGGACCTATCCCCCATCACAAGATTTTACGTTTCAAATAAATCTTGACGCACATCCAGCTCGACTAGAATACGTTCCACTGATTGAGAGTTGCTAGACTTATAGCTATCATCGACCACAATGAAAGTCCCTAGAGCTTCACCAATCACTTTTAGTCCCAAGTTTGACTAAAATTCTAATGGTGGATTTAGGAGTTTGATCTACACGGGAGTGCTAGTCTCAATCTCTTCTTGAGCATCGAACACCGAATGCTATGGTTTGATAGAAAGAATACTCTGGTCCTAGTACCAACATCCCTGAAGAATTTTCCTTGCATACTCCCTATTTCGGAATATAAACGCTATCCACCCTTGGGCCAAAAGATGAACGACTGGACCATAATCTAAGTGGGGAGCTCACTCTTGCTGCATCCACGAGTTCAGGGTAGTCATTGAGACCCATTTGCCACTAAATTTACTGACCATCGTTCGACCTTCTAGCTCTGCAGTCTGACTGACTCTGAGGTCCTCCTTGACGACTAGTGAGACACCACCCCCTGTGGACTTTACAACCTTCCTCTTCTTGTGACTGATTGACTCACTCAACTTCTTAGTGCGTAACTTCTGTAGGTTGTCCAGTTCCAAATTCCTGTCGATAAACACTAAACTTCCAAATTGATGGTGAGAACTTACCACTTGCGCAATTTAAGGATTATTGTAATAACTCAAAGTTGAAAATCGTTGCGGGTTTACTTCTTCCCACAAGTCGTTCATATGTCCTCCAGACTCCTAAGCCATCATGGAGTGATGTGATTCGTCCAAATCATGGATCAGATCCACCGAGGGCCCTGACAGATCTGCTTTGGGTTTGGAGGTTGTCAGTGTCAGAAACTCCTAGCCTAGCCCGCTTTCCGACAAGTGTACTCTACGTACTTGTATATCTCTATACCCTTCATCAGGAATCAAGATATGGCTGAAAATCTAGGTCTTCACGCACACCAGGGGAGGTGAAAATCATATCTTCCGAGATTGTATCCTCGGAATAATCCACCAGCTGCACCATTTCATCCATAGTTCTGCCCGCCTCCCATAAACCCTAGTCGGAAAACCTCCAACAAATCACGCCCACAACTCCTCCTTAGAGCTCCCAACCAGGTCCATAATAATCTTTCCAGAATCAATTTGTTTTAAATATATACCTATGAAAAGGATAGCATTTTTGAATTTCTAATATTTCAAATTATATCTAAGATTTCATGTTTTTTCATTTCATCACTGTGTTCTTTTTTATGTGCATTCCATATTGGTTGTTTGTTGTGGATAAGTTGAGGGGAAAGAAACAATTGGTCTTCCTCCATTTCATTGACTATCTCTGAATAAGATTTGATGCATATATCCTCTTGATCCATCTTAGTCCCGTATTCATTTTCTATGTATATTTTTTTCTTCTCTCTGCCTAAGCCAACCTACATGGTATAACCAAGGTCACACATGCAACAAAATACTCTACCAGTGGTTAGTTGGAAAACACTGGCTCTTGTATGTTCAATTATTGAGTCCATTGTACGGGATTTGACTTGTAAACTAGAAGTTTTCTCATTGACATCAAACTTCAAATCATTGAAGTCGAAAAATGCCAATGTTGACAAATTTCTCTAGACAACACAAACTATATAATTCTTGTGAAATACAATTTGAGGAATTTGATAGCTTATTAATGGAAATCACTACTAAGATAGCTTATAAGATAGTGTTGTATTTCTGAAAATCACTACTTTTGAAACAATAAAGAGTCACACTAGAAGCTTAAAACCATAAACTGCGGGCTAGAATTCTTAGTGAAGTGGTTAGGAAAACACTATGCTTTTGAATTACTTCAAAACTGCAATCTTGATTTGCAGATCCATACACACTCTTTAGGGCTACAATGTATACAGTGGATTTGATATTTCTGCCCAACAATTTTGTTATGTGTGAAGCTTTTGTATAGTACTTGATTTTGGAGGTTTTAGAGCATCATTCATATAGACTTTGAAAATTGTGTTAGCTAAATAAAAAATTCCACATTTGGGTGTCCACCTCTGGCCTTATCATGGTTTTGGAGTTTTGATGATTTTGAATTGTTTTTAGCTACAATCATTCATATTTTGATCAAGGTGGCTGTTTGAATCTGCCACCACCTTAGAAATAGTCTTGCATCTTGCCATTTTTGGGTTGTGAACTCCTAGAGCGATTTTTGATTCGTAAATATTGTTTTCCGGCCACCTTTCGGTAGTTGACGAACTGAAGGTGTGTCAACAGGTTGGAGTATTGTTATTTTTTGCAAGATCTTTCCATGGTGCAATTAGCTGCAAGTGTTATCCCATCCCTATGTTGTAGGATTCATTACTCATTGCGGCTGGAACTCACTGCTTGAAGGCATATCTCTTGGAGTTCCAATGTTAGGATTCCCATTTTGGGCGTATCAATTCACCAATTGCAAGTTCATGGCTTGGATTTAGAGTGAGCCGATTCGGTCACGCTGGAGATAACGAGATGATTGACAGGAAAGTTATATCTAGCGCTATCAGAAAATTGTTCACTAACAAAGGAAAGGAGATAAAGAAAAATGTTGCGGCCTTAAAAGATAGTGCGAAGGCTGCAGTGCGAGGAAGAGGATTGGATACAGGTCATCAAGATGAGAATCTAGATCATGAGAAGGTATCTTTGGTTCTTTTGAGCTCTCAGAAAGGTGACGGTATAGATGATAAACAAATCAAAAGGTTTCGTGGAATTGGTTCAGACACTGATAGAGAAGAATACAGGAGTTCACTGTGATGTCTTTGTGGGAAGTGCTTTGGTTGACATGTATGGCAAGTGTGGGGATATGGAAAGTGCACGTGAGGTGTTTGATGAAACTGTTTAGTGAGATGTTATATTGTGGACTATGATGATTGTAGCATGTGCTCAACATGGCCATGGCAAGGAAGCCCTTAGACTGTTTGAGGAAATGCGGTCCACAAGGATGAAACCAGACCACATTACCTTTATTGGTGTTTTATCTGCATGCAGCCAAGAGGGCCTAGTGAACAAAGGCTGTGAGTACTTTCATTCTCTGAGTCAAGATAATGGCATCATTCCAAGAGTGGAACATTATGCTTGCATGGTGGACCTTCTTGGTCGTGCTGGATGATTGGATGAGGCAGAGAAATTAATCAAGTAAATGCCAGTTGAATGTAGCTGAATGGTGTGGAAGACCTTGCTTGTGGCTTGTAGAGTCCATGGAAATATGGAGAATGAGAATGTTGTGCATTGCTTGCACATAGGAATGAGTATTCTCGACCTCGTTGAGAATTATTAGCACATCGAAGATAGTCGATTTCTTGTGAATTGACTTTGTCTATTTGAAGTTCCTTGAGCTCTTACGAATGGGAGGATGATAATGGAATTGACTATTCTAACTGTTGTCATTGTGTTGAGTCTTACTCTCTTTACATTTTGGACAAATTACCGTGGAAATGCTTGTTCCATGGAGATGTTCTTGTTCTTGTTCTAGGCAAGTTACCATGGATACCTGGTTAGTAGATTGTGGTGCTTCTAGGCACATGACAGTTTATCGATATTCTTATACTATGTGACACTCATGGATATTCTTTATGAAGACCAAGGATGAGGTCTTCAACAGATTCTAAGAGTTCAAGGCTCAGGTAGAGAACCTGACAGAGAAGAAGATCAAGATCAACACGAGTATTTGGTGAGGAGTGATCGAGATGGACATAAGAAACGGTGACAAAACCTCTGTAATCGAGATCACATGAAGCTTGTGTCAATGTGTTAATGTGGTGGTTACCATGATGTTATGTACTTTGGAAAATGGAAATATTGTCACAGAGTCAAAGAGGGAGCAACCTGTGAGGCAGGCTGGACAAGCAGGGTTTTTAGTGACAAAGGGAGTTGGCCTTTGAGTTTGATATGAAGGATCTTGGTCTTATGCACTATTACTTGGGACTGGAGGTATGGAAAAATCCAGGTTAAGTCTTCCTAGGTCAAGGGAAGTATGTAGTGGAAATCCTGAAGAGGTTCAGGATGTTGGATTGCAAGGCAATGGCTACACCTATGGTATCAAATCTGAAGTTGCTGCAGAATACGACTTCAAAGACTGTGGATGTTACTTTATACGTGAAGATGGTGGGTTCGTTGATGTACCCGACGAACACGAGACTGGATATATGTTTTGTTGTGAACACCCTGAGTCAATATATGGAGCAACCCAGGCAGGTTCATTTAGTTGCAGCAAAACATGTGATGAGGTACCTTAAGGGTACATTGGATTATGGTCTTAGGTATGTGACAAACCATGAGTTCGGGTTATATGGATATTCAGATTCAGATTGGGCCGGCAGTATTCCTGATCGAAAGAGTACTTTAACATATTGCTTCAGTCTAGGCTCTAGTATGGTTTCATGGAACAGTAGGAAGCAGTCATGTGTAGCACTCAGTACGACTGAGGTTGAATATGTGGCAATGTGTGCAGCATGTAGAGAAGCAGTGTGGCTTTGGAAGCTGCTGTCTGGGTTATTTGGTCTCAAACTGGAGGTGACCTGCATTTGGTGTGACAACCAGAGTTGCATGAAATTGTCAGAGAATCCGGTGTTCCATGACAGGTCGAAGCATATCGAGATCAAATATCACTATATCAGAGATATGGTGCAGAGGGGAGCAATGAAGCTCTAGTACGTGACTACCGAGGAATAGGTTGCGGATGTGTTGACCAAGCCACTGTTGAGGACGAAGTTCGAGGACTTTAGGGACAAGCTTGGCCTAGTCCCTCTTTAGAGGGAGTGGCTTCAGATGTTATCGCAGGGTAGTGGATGTCATGATGACATGTTGTAGCTATTGGAGAGCTACCCATCGGCCCTGGATGCATGTTGTGAAGTCACTATGGATTTCCTGTGATGTATAGATTCGTGTGTTCGATAGTCAATGGTCATGAGCTCGCGTGGATGGCGACAGTGTTAGAGTTTGTGCCGGATAGAATACCTTCCTCATTAAGAGGGAGTGTTGAGATTTTATGTAATTTCAGAAGTTATTCCTATGGTTAATTGTACTAGTTATTCCTAAGTGTAATTGTGAAAAGGTTTATTGATAAGTCATGTCTTTTAGGTCTTTTAGAGTATAAATAAAGGTTATATCGAGTCATTTTGATCACTCATCGAACATAAGTACAAGAGAGTAGTGCACACTTATCTAGGAGGCTATTCTTGGTTCGTGTCTGGGTCTCTTTGGTCTTGATTTCGTGAAAGAGCATTGGATGACATTGTACATGTTGGAGGAATCTATACTGAGGAAAGTTTGTAGGGTTTTCTCCCCCTTGAGGGTTTCCCTGAGGATATATCTTGTTGTTCTATGGATATCTATCTTTCAGTTGTGATCCTTTTGCATATTAAATAATAATAAAAGAATATATACAATATTATCTCTCTTAAAAAATCAACAGGTTGCCCCATAGGCACTAACCTCGACACAAAGAAAGGTGAGGATGCCAAGGGGCTAGGCATTGTGGAATGTGAACCCGAAGATTGGCATTCCCCCACTCTTGAGAGGCTTGTAGATCTATTTGCAAGCTCAAGCCTGAGTTCTTTCCTTTTCTTTCTCTTCCTCCCATTGCAAAAATGGATTGATTTGCAATGTGAACAATTTCCGGGGTAGATGTTGGGCAAATCCCCACTTCATTCCCCGGGATTTTGGCAAGGTGGTATTTCAAGCTACTGATGCCGCCAAACATTTCCATTCCACAACTTGCAATTCAACCTCATTCTGTTATGGCCATCATAAGGTAGACCATATTCCCACATTGGGTCCAATGCATTTGGCATTTTGGAATGTGTGGATCACTGATTAAATTTGTAAACCTATGGGACAAAAAATGGGGGAAATTTAGAATCTAAATCCACAAAAAATCTTCAAAAATGCTACCATAGCTACATAAGTGTTAAATCCTCCATTAAAAAGGGGCAAAAATAGGTATATCAAATGGACATTGCAAACCCTATACTAAATCTAGAAAAGCAAAGAAAATGAGGGCATAATTTTGTTTACATGCTTGGTTCAATGGATATGGTAGATTGGAGTAGATCCCCACTCCACAAATGCTTACTTGATGGCAATGAAATCTATGGATTTCCCCTTGTTTGCTTGATGGAAAATGGTTACAATACCATTAGAGCTCAAAGCCCCTAGCCAACGTTTACAAAATGACCAAATAAAACCCCAAAATAGGATTTTATAACCCAAAAACTGGTTGGATTCTTAGCAGGGCTATAATTTCCATCGACCCGCGATAATATAAAAAATTATTGTAAATATCGCGATTATTTGCCCCGATATTATCGTCGAGGGTCGATTTGGCGATATTATCGCGATATGTGCAACACTGCCTTGAACCACATAGTATTTGGTATAAAAGAACAAAAAGACGAGGACACATTAGCAATAGTCAAGGAGGAATTAAAAAATAAATCACAAATTGAAACGATTGGCCTTATAGAAGCAAAAAGGTTGGGAAAAATAATTGAACCTAAAGATAGGTTGATTTAGGTTATGGTAAGCTCTAATGCCCATAAACATGACATACTTAGTAAAACTCCAATGACATAATTTAGCTTAAAAGGGTTTGGAATATTTATAAATGAAGACCTCATTTGAGAAGATCAAGCAAGTTAAATTAAGGAAGGAGGTTCAAAAGGTAAAGGAAGCCAAAAAGGAAGGAAAATGAGCAATAATTAGGAACCAAAAGGCTATTATTAGGGATAAAGACCAAAAGGATAACGATAAATAGCAATCCAAGAAAACAATAAAACAATAAAATAACAAGAAAACATTTTCAAGAAACCTAAGTAATCTCTTACTATTCTTAAGGTCCGATAGACCAATTTTGGTCTTAGTGGATGTTAACCATCATCATCATCATCATTATGCAAGAAGTAACATACTCCATAAAGGCACCTTGCTATGCGTTTATTATTGCCATCCTATGTGTGGAATAAGTCTAGAAAAGTGTGTAATCAACACCTTATCTTTTGGTAATGTATGTTGTTCGAACTAGATATGAAGACAACCTATGTGTGCACTTTGTTACTTCCATTTGCTGGTAACTATCTTTAGATAATGTGCCGACAACTTCTTTCTAGAATAGGATATGTCGCTGCTGGTTTAGGACAGATCTAAAATTCTTGTGCCATGCTCTGCATATAGCTCTTAAAGATGCACAGAGAAAATTGACTAAAATAACACCCTACCACTTTGTATTTATACTAGTTAATCCCCAAAACAACTATAGGTTGGTTCTTGCCCTTCATAAACATAGGTCGATACTTGCCATTCATAAACACATGTTGGCCCTTTTAGATTCATGATTTTCTCACACATGTTGATCCTAGTATCTAGATTCTAATTTGGTGTTTATCTGCACGTTGTCACTTGGAAGTGTTGATGGGGTTGTGCGCTTGCTTCTCATTCTCCTGGAAAACACTGAGATTGAGTCCATTAAAAAATAGAGGCAAAGCTAATCTCAAGGCATTAGATTGATAGTATGGCATTCAACTCACCCGTTACGCTTGTTGTATTTATCTCTACAAATAATGTTGATCTCATTCGATAGTTTTGGAAGTTGACATTAGAAGTGTGATGGTGCAATTTGTGTAAAATTTCAGACCCCACCCAGTTTCAAGTCTCACTGATTTTTATCAGTGTTTAATGCCCAAACCCAGTTTTATGACAACCAAATAAACTCAGCATCTAAATAAGATTTCAGAACTGAAACATGAGGATTTTGAACAACATTTAATGCAGAAAATAAAATATATCAGCAGCACAATATTCAGAAAATTTTGCACATGAATTTTTGGTTTAACAGTGACCCTGGAAAAACCCACAAGGGGAAAACCAGTGAGGGGGATTTTTATTATTCATAGCTTCAGAGAAAAAATTCTTTTACAACAGATTCATCTTTAGAAAATTACACAAACTTATCTTAGAGTTTCTTCAGCAAAACGCCTTTTGAACAGCCCCAAAACTTGACCCTCGATTTCTATGCCAGAAATCCGTATAAGTGTACGACTGTCACAGCATTAATTGCTGTACAAACTGTCTTTAAATCTGTTCCCTTTTTCTGAGTTGGCTGTACGGAAATGTAGTAGAATCAACACCTTGAAAATCATGCCTTTCACCTCGAAAACTGTGCCCAAAAAACTGAGCTGTATGACCCTCGATTTTTGTGCCAACTGTACAGACTGTACGAAAATCTACCCAGAAATTCGTGCCAGCAGTTTCCTCGATTTCTGCAAGTAAACACTTGTGTGGCAGCCTTGGAATGCGTGCCAAACTCCTCAGAACTCTTGCTGCAGTCTTCCTCGATTTCTCTGCATACAAATGAATGGTACGACCTCTAGAAATCCGTACTGTACGACCTCTAACTGCTGCTGTACTGCTACCTCGATTTGCATGCTAGAAAACTGCCTTGGAATGCGTGCCTTAGCTCTGCAAATGGCCTCCTTCCTCAAGCTCGACCTCCTCTCTTCTTGCTCTCTCAAAAAATTGAACAACAACCCTAGAATGGGTGCGCCCTCCTACCCTAGTCGACTTCATGAAGGTAGGTGAAGAGTCTCTTAATCCAACGGTGGAGATTGGATTAGATGAATGGATGAGATTGAGTGTCCATTCACTCACCCCCTCACTTAAGTCATAAAGTCACCTTTTAATTTATCTCTCACAAATTAAATGACTAGGGTCCACATTAGGCACTTTCTCACCCCTTAGGCACCTAGGTGATGATAAACACTTGCCTAGGTACTTTTTAATTATTTTAACACTCCCTCTTACCAAGGAAAGTGTTACTCACCACTCCAAGCTTGTCCCTGAAGAATACAAACTTGCCTTTGCC
>JASDQU010242134.1:57419-67670 GCA_032191745.1 Picea mariana
CATATCGGAGAGGAACTCAACAACAACTTAGCTATCAAAACCATCAACCGAACCTCTATCAACAACAGTTCCAAACCCAGTATCGACAACAACAGCTGCAGTTACCTCCCAATGCCCCACAGAACAATCCTCCCTTACGACCTCAGATGCCTGTGCAACCTAACCCAAACCCAAATAATAAGTTCATTCATAATATTGGTATATATAATGTGTCAGCTCTATATATTAATCCTATGACTTGTGATGAGATAAAATTAAGATCAGGGAGAATAGTCGAGCCCATAATTGAAGATGCTCCATCTTCAGAATCAGACAAGGAATTAGGGGAAAAACCATCTGCCGATATAGAAGAAATTGACCAACCTATTAAAGAATCAGCAGATCCCCCATTCCCTAAAAGACTGGAAATTACCAAAACTGTGGAGTTACCATCCTTCAATCTCTTAGGAGAATTGCAAAACCTGCATGTTAACATTCAACTATTGCAAGTGATTAGAGATGTCCCTATTTATTCCAATGTTGTGAGAGATCTCTGTATCAAAAGACCTAGAAGAAAACCTAGGGACACCCTCACAGTGCATGTAGTGGGGGACTTGTTTGAAGTGATGTTAGGCAAAACCCCACCCATTAAATATGGTGACCCAAGAAACCCTATAGTCACTGTCAAAATTAAACAAACACCTATTCCCCATGTGTTAGTTGACTTAGGGGAAGAAATTAATATTATGCCAATAGAAACTACACAATTGATACAACTCAGAACACAAGTCTGACCTACTCCTACTGTTTTAGAATTAGTTGATCGTTCCACCATCATACCAGAAGGAGTAATCGATGATTTAGTCATTTCAGTTGATCCATGGGAGTATCCTACTGATTTTGTCATTTTGCAACCTAAAACCTGTCTGGGGGACCACCCTCTAATTCTAGGAAGACCATGGTTAGCTACAACTAATGCCTTCATTGGTTTTATATCTGGTTCCATGACCATCTCTGATGGTTATGACACAAAAAAAATTACCCTGTATCCTCATGCTACACCTAGTATGGAACCCAAAAATTCTTTATGGATGGACATTGAGGATGAAAGTTCTATGCCCGTGTTAGCCATAGTAAAATCCCTGTGTTTCAAAGATGAGACAGAGGATGAGTTAATCAACTATTTTATCTATGACCCATCTGTTGTTACACAAAACACACACCACCGATTGAATGACATCTTCGATCTTATTTCCCAGGAAGAGATGAGCCCATAAATGTTCTCTGAAACTGCTGTAAATCAAATTGATTCAGCTGTAACAACAAATGTTGAAACACCAATAGCTGAATTATTTCCCAAAGTCATTTCTAAGAGAATCACTGTAGAAATCGAACCTGGAACAACCCTCAACATCAATCTCGATTTATCTATTGTTGAAACTCGTCGATTGATGAAGTTACTAATTGAACATAAGGAGGCATTTTCCTGGGATTACATGGATATGAAAGGAATTTCTTCTAAACTATGCACACACCATATATGAATCAAGTAAGAATGTCGACCCATTTTCCAATCCCAAAGGGGGATGAACCCTAATATTAAAGAAATAGTTAAAGAGGAACTCCGTAAACTTCTCAATGTTCGATTCATCTATCCTATATTAGACAACGAGTTGGTTTCACCGTTGGTTATTGTACCTAAAAATAATAGTAAGTGGAGAGTGTGTGTGGACTATAGAACCCTACATAAGGCCAGACAGAAGGATCATTTCCCTCTGCCATTTATTGATCAAGTTCTAGACAACCTAGCTGGGAAAAAGATTTTTTATTTCCTAGATGAATTCAGTGGCTATAACCAGATAAAAATTACTCCAGAGGACCAAGAGAAGGCCACCTTTACCATCCCTTGGGGTACATTTTCCTACAAGGTTCTCCCATTTGGCTTGTGTAATGCACCGACCACTTTCTAGAGAGCTGTAGTTGGTATTTTTTTTGATATGGTGAATGACTGTATGGAGATATTCATGGATGATTTTACACCTTATGGTATTGATTTTGATGAATCTTTGACTAATCTAGAAAAAGTGCTCAAAATATGTATACAGTCTCATATTTATTTAAGCACAGAAAAATGCCATATGATGATGAGCAAAGGTGTGGTGTTGGGACACTTCATTTCTTATGCAGGAATTCAGGTAGACCCAGCCAAAATCTAGGTAATTTTGGACATTACAACTCCAACAACTCAGAAAGAGGTAAGAATTTTTTTAGGGCATGCTGGATATTACAGGAGATTCATTAAAACAATTTCCAAACTTGCCTCTCCCTTGTTTTTCCTATTAACAAAAGATGTTGACTTTCATTGGACTGGCAATTGTTAATTGTCTTTTACAAATCTGAAACAGAAATTATCCACAACTCCCATTTTGAGAGGGCCTAATTGGGCTTTGCCTTTTCACATTTATTTAGATGCCTCAGACACTGCAATTGGTGCAGTACTAGGGAAACATGAGGAATTAGAACCCTATGTATCTACTATATCAACAAGAACATGGTTCCTGTTGACTTAAATTATACAGTTAATGAAAGAGAATTATTGGGAGTAGTTTATGCAATCAATAAATTCAGGCATTATGTCACTATTTATCCTACCTTTTTTCATATTGATCATACAACAATTAAATATCTGATGAATAAACCTATTACTAGTGCCATGGTAACAAGATGGTTGTTATTACTTCAAGAATTTGACATCACTATAGTAAATAGGCCAGGGAAAGAAAATGTGGTTGTTGATTTTCTCTCAAGACTGCATATAAATGATGATAATTCACCATTAGATGATTCCTTTCTAGATGAACATTTGTTTGGAGTATCTGCTCACTCACCTTGGTATTGAGACATTGCTAATTATTGGTTTGTAGGGAAGGTACCTCCACATCTATCTCCAAGAGAAAGAAGGAAAATCATTCAAAAGAGTGCTCAATATAGTTGGATAGAGGGATACCTTTTCTACACAGGCCTAGATCAAGAAATCAGGCGATGTGTGAGGGAATATGAAGTTTATGAGCTTCTCAAAGATTTCCATGAGGGCCCTTGTGGGGGTCATTTTGCTGATAAAAGGACTGGACATAAAATTTTAAGGATGGGATATTTTTGACCCACCATATTTCAAGATGCCAAGAAGTATGTCCAGGCCTGTGACAGTTGCCAATGAATGGGTAAGCCAAATCATAGGGATGAGATGCCTCTCTATCCTCAAGTAGTGTTAGAGCCTTTTGAGATATGGGCCGTGGACTTTGTAGGGCCCATTAACCCACCTTTTAATCAGAAAGTTTATATATTGGTCTGTACAGGTTACATGAACAAGTGGGTGGAGGCAAAAGCACCCATCAGGCCCTTAGAAGAAGTTGTCTTAGCATTCTTGTTTGAAGATATATTTGTTAGGTTTGGAATTCCCATAGAATTACTAACTGATGGAAGACCCCCTTTCACATCACATAAGTTTGAATCCCTACTCAGTCAATATCATGTTTTACATAAAACAACTTCTCCATACCATCCATAAGGTAATGGCCAAGTAGAAATTACCAACAAAGTCATAGAAGTTATTCTTACTAAGATAGTGAGAGAACATCGTAGGGATTGGTCTGACAGATTGCATGAATCTCTATGGGCTTATCGAACTACTTGGAGGAACACAACTGGTTTTTCTCCTTATGAGCTTGTATATGGAAAAATCTTTGTTTTTCCCATTGAATTCAAAATCAAAACTTTAAGAACTGCATCAACAGTCAACCTTGACTTGACTATGGCACAAAAGGCTAGACTGCAGCAACTCAATGAGCTTGATGAAAAGCATTTGGATTCTATTCATCAAATCACAGTGATTCAACAGAAGAGAACAAAATGGCATGACCGAGTCATCAAGAAGAAATTATTCCAAAAAGGGGATCAGGATTTGTTGTATGATTCACCCTTTAAATAATTTCAAGGTAATATGCGTACACGATGGCTTGGAACTTATGAGGTAGACATTGTTTTTCCCAATGGGACAGTAAGGTTAATTACTATTGACGGATCCAATACATAGTTTTATGCAAATGGTCATCACTTGCACCTGTATCAGCGTCCACTTTCCAACGAAGAATTTAAATCGAGATGTACCACTGATACAGATTACCAATTTTTAAAAGGGAACCGAGCCTACTCTTTCCCCTTCTGAACTTTAGGATATTTTTCTTTCAAATAAAATTTTGTATATAAATAAGTTATGCAAATTTGAAATTTTCTTATTTTTCTTCACGCATTTCATTTCTCTATTTTCCTTTTTTTTTCTCTAATAAATTCATCCTAGAAAGGTATCAGGCAGTTGCTTGTGTGCAGATAAACTGAAGAACAACAAGGTAGATTACAACGGAAGACGCCAAAGGATTAGTTTTTGGAAGTTGAAAAACTTCCTAAAAACTAAGTATTTCTGTGTTTGGGTCGATTTACATGTTGTTACACCCTTTGGATAATTTCCATGTTGTTACACCTTGTTGGCCGATTTACCTGTTGTTACACCCTTTGGACGATTTCCATGTTGTTACACCCTTTTGACCGATTTACATGCTATTACACCCCTTTGGCCGATTTACATGTTGTTACACCCTTTGGCCGATTTCCATGTTACACCCTTTTGGCCAATTTCCATGTTGTTACACCCTTTGGCCGATTTACATGTTGTTACACCCTTTTGGTCGATTTGCATGCTTTACACCTATTCCTGACTCTTTTTCCTTGCATGCAGTTACACCTAATGCCACAGTTCTGACCAAACTATCTGTTGATACACTTATTGCTATCATTCCTTTTGGCTATTTTCTTAGCATTTCTGCCATTTATACATATGGAAACATTGTTGTTTTGTCAAGATTTCCACCATTTTTCAAAAAATAATTTATTCTCTCTCTGTCCCACAAGGGTTGCTTCATCACTTCTTAACTTCGCATCCGCATCTTTCTAAATTGTTCAACCATAGAAAGGACTCCACCTATGCTCCACTTCTCATATCGTCATTTCTCACGTTCGAGAGCCATCTCTCATTATTACAGTCATTCCACATGGATCAAATGGCAGTTGGATAGTGCAGTTACTCGAACAGATCAGTTTGTGCGGTAAGTTATGAAGTACAATTACTAAACCTACGTGTCCAAGTGATGTAAGATATGAAAGTAAGTTTCAATGCCTGTTTTCCGGTTGTCCTAAATTCATTTCACCCTAAACCAATCAAATTAGTTCGGGGGGGGGAAGACATCCATGCCGACATACTCTCAAAATCTCATTTTATAAACACCTCCGCCACCTTTTCGACCATGCTTATTTTCACTAGGATACTGTTTTCTTTATGCAATGCTCATTCTAACTTGTTGTGACTCTGGTGAAGTTCTGGTTTCTCCTCCTTTGTGACTATTAAGATTCCAAATGATGTCATGGGAGGATCAGCTATGAGATATGAGCCGAAAAATCTGGATGCGTTGCTACTACACCCAGATGTTTACCAAATTTTTCTACAGGCTGGATGGATTCCTTATTTCAAGAAGCTATAGAGGTTCAACGAAGCAGAGGTATTGGAGTTCATCTAGATATTACAGAAGGGTATTCAATAGTGAACGGGGTGAGAATTCCAGTGATAGAGGAATCTGTGGTTGTTATAGGATTGCCCATAATAGGAAACATGCGGTTTAGAAGAAAAGAACATCTTCCCAAAGCAAAGCAGGATTTTCTCATGAACTATGAGCATGTGTAGACCAAGGGCTATGTTGTCGATGTTAATTCCTTACCAGCACCCTAGGGGAAAGTCATCGAATTTATCAAAAGGTACATTACCTGTGAAGGACGATACCAAGTTGTTTATTTTTTTGACTTTATCATACTATCCAATTTCAGACATAAGAAATTAATCAACATGTCTTATTATATTTTTCAGTCTTTGCATAATATGGCTCATTTCATCAAACGATCCAAGTACCCCATGAATTTTCTTTCCAATCATAGAATCATAGGCTTGTTGATTCATAGAGGAATGGGACTCCCTCACAACCCATTACCTGAAGTGTTTGTGCCATCTACTGTCCCTACTACCATAGCCAACCCTGAACACACCATTTTTGCACCTGTTGTTACAACCAAACTAGAACAGTCAACTACTGCACCTGATGTTATAGCTGACCCAGAACAGTCAACCCCTGTATCCTCATCTGCACCGGCAGTTAAAACCTCCTCTGTAATTCCCCGTAAAAAAACTCTATCTACCAAACGAAAAATCAGAAGCACCTCTCACATAGCTTAGAAACATCTCGATAGTATTATGCCAGCACAACTTAACCCTATTCATACAAATGTGATTGATCCTCATGAGCCTCTGTCCTTGGCTGCTACAGAGGTTGTTACGGAATTCGCTCCTACTCCTAAAGCTAAGAAAAGGCCAACTCTTACCCCTATTTCTACTTTACCGAGGAAGTGAACTAGGTCATAAAAGTTAATTGCAATAGAAGTTCAAGCCCCCATTATAACTGACAACATGACAACTACTTCTACTGTTGAGCCAATAATAACTCATAATCCTTCTATCGCTGCAACAACTGTTCAAACCCCTACTATCAATGCCATTGAATTGCCTCGGGAAATAAAATGTCAATCTAGAAGGAAATCTCATAAAGATATCATCAAAGTTGTTGCGACAGAATGTCCTAATCTTGTTGATACTCAGACACTTCCAAATTTTTATATCAATGATACCAATCTAAGTGAAATGATCACTGATTTTATGGAGGTACGAATTCCTAGTTTCACCTTGTGCAAGGAATTCCATGACACTATTTCATCCTTGCAAGAAGAATGTCAACGAGTTGCACTAGAATCATTGAATCTGCTTGATTATTTTGTACATCATTTGTCAGGTGACGAGGTACAGATATTACCAGACCCCAACATCCAAGAATTTCCTCCTTGTATGGTTGTTGAAGAACTCCCTGCTTCTTCTAGCTTCATTATTGAAGAACACCCTCCTTCTCCTGAACCTGAGAAAATATCTTCTATTTTTATATCTACCTTACCAAAAAGGAGAACTAGGTCAGATAGACTTGTTGAAGATGTAGTTAGATGGAAAAATATAGAGAAAGCAGTGCCAATTCTTTGCCCATTGTCCTCAGTTGTTCAAAACGAATCTGTTACACAAGAACCAGCCTCTTCCCCAAAATTATTTGTCACACTAGAACCAACTGACTAGGAAGAGGTTGTCACACAAGAACCAACTGACCAGGAAGAGGTTGTCACAGAAGAACCGGTCATGTCAGATGTAAATGTTACACAAGAACCAGTTACATAAACTAGAGAGGATAATGATGATGTACCACTTACTCAACTATTTGCTCAGATTGAAAATAAGATACAAGGTATTGAGAATGTCAATATTGTTGAACTAATAAAGTAAAATGACCACCTCAAAGCACAGTTAAATTCCCTAACCAAGGACTTGCAGGTTGCTCAACAAAGGAACTCAGGGAATTCAACTTTGGGAATATTAGCTCAGGCAACAATTTTTATGAAGGAAAATGAAGAGCACATGTGCTACCAATTTGGTAATATCTATTTCTAGGAAGGATATAAAATTTTCCAAGTACCAATGAATGGACAGGCTGAGAAACTAGCCAATTTCTCAGTAAAAGCAGAATGTGACCTTACTGTTCCACAATAACCAGTAAGCCAGAGGAGATCTCGACGTCATAAAGTAGCTGCTGGTTTACCAACAACTTGAAAACAAACACCTCTATTACACTTACCAGTCATAACTCCAACAACTCATATTGATTTTGTTCTTAAAGACAAAGCAACACAGACAGGTTTTTGAAAATAACAGATGTTGGGGGTACACACAGGTTTTTCCAATACTGGTTAGTGATTGTCTTAGCAGTTTTTACACTAGAGGAGTCACCTCCTTAACTCAAACTCAATGTCAGGATTGAATGCAGTTTGCATGAGGACATGCAATGTTTTCAGTTGGGGGGCATGTTAGGACCCATAAACGTCCCTTTTTCACCATCTCTTTTGCTCATTCAACCTTACCAATTCTATGCTAAATGCCTACTAATGGTTGCTAAGACCCTTTTTCCCAAGGTATGTATCATTAATCTTGCATTTATATTTTATTCACTTTAACATGTTGGATTGGTAGTGTTTCTCACATTTTATCCATGAATATTCAAACTAATTATTAAACTATGTAGAACAACCAAGTCTTAAAGAAATATCATTGTTGTTACACAAGGTTGTTACAGTTGTGCACCAACTCTACATGCTGCTACACGACTACAATGATTGGAAGATACTACACATGCTGCAATAGATATCCACCAATCCTGGAAGCTGGTCCTTCATGCAAATTCGAATCATGAAGACTAATCCTCAAGGTTTTACATGTTTTGGTTCACATTGATGATGAAGATCATTTAACAGATTTTGTATATCATACGAACAACTTGAGAATCTTTGATTCTCAAAGTTGTTCTGAGTCCATTTTCAACTGAATAAATCTGTATTTAAATAGCAGAGCCTTTGTAATCATTATCACTGAATTTTAGCTATGAACAAAGAGTGAAAAAGAGCACATTGTATCTAAACCTTTTTGGTGAATTAATAAAGAGGTGGATTGAGTTTCGTTAACCTACTGTAGTCTATTTTTGAGTAGATTTAGTGAGAGGGAAAGGGCCCACCTTCCTCACAGACTCCCCTCTATTTTGTTGTTTAGATTAATTTCTTTGATTTGGATAATTGATATGTTTAGCATTTCTTGCATATATTTGTTGTTACAGTCAGTTCTTTCTTGTTTAATGCACATCTATGTGTCTCATGAGAATTAGAGTAAATTGTCCGATATCGCTGAAGAATTGCTTTCCTTTCTTACATTAGATTTAATATCTGAAAACAAAAGTGTGAAATCCTTTTTTGCAGTTAAGTAGGTCTCCTTTCAAAAAGTAGCATAGAGTTTCTTTCTGCAACAGTAAAATAGAAAGTTAGAATAAACAATGCAGGATTCTTATGCACCCATCAGTTCAGGATTTCATTTATGCAAATGTTATTTCAATTCTGTAGAAGCTCCAGCTGTGTCAACAACTTGTGTTAAAGTTCAAACTTTCAATTAGGTTTCTTATTGCAATTTGAATAAATGTTGCTTCCATAATCTAGCATAGACTGTGCACAATTATCTTGCAATAACAAAACTTCCCTGGGTTTGACAATTTATATTGAAAACCTTAATTATCTATTTAATTAGACAGTTAAAGTGCCCAACAACAGTGATTGTGTATTAACTCAACATAGATAGGAACCGATCAAATATATTATGTTTCTTGTCAATGCATGATAAAGTCGACGGTAAGATAGAACCATTTTACAATAATGTAAGTTAGAACTATTTTACAATAATCAATGAATCCAAAGGAAAGTTAGAAGAATATGGGTGAACTTGTTTGATGTACCTTTTTTTTTGTTCAGAAGATATGTAGGATCACATTGTCTTCATTTAATGTAAATTTTCTATGTACTCAAAAGTCAGTTAGAATATAAACAATGTTTAATTTTTTCTGTAAGTATATTTCATATGGAAATTGTGTTAGATCACGAAGCACATCCTGTAATATAGGTTGTTTAATTGTACATTGCACACTGGTCTTGTTGAGGGTTCAGATAAAAAAGTTGGTGCAATGTCTATATATATAAGGGAATCACTGATTTCATCTGACACAGTCAATTGTGCCATCATTTATTAATGCAGAGGAAGAAGGAGTGTTACAAATGGCACAAACAAGTTTGAAAGGGGTCAAGCATGCATTTGATATTGTCAATGGGCCTTCAACCTATGTACGTTAGTGTAGAATTTAATATATTGAACAATATAATATATGTGTGTAGAACAAATATTCTCTATGGAAATTGTGGCTAGATTTGTATAGGTATACTAGAGTTGGGGGTCTAGTTAGTTTCTTGAGATCCTCCACTATGTTTGTTATTAACTCTGTTATAAATGTGGATTGTGTTGTACGAAAGATCTTTTCTTTGGAATCTCTTTTCTTGGTTATATTTTTAAAGAGAATTTACGAGAAATTTTCCTTTTTGCAATTGTTCTTCCATCGAAGAAAAAAAGTGTGCATATGTGTCAAACAATTGTTTTTTTTTTACAATAACGACTAATTTGAATTAAGGGCCGACAAACTAGCTGTCGGGTGCTTT